>DWCF01000485.1:0-45652 GCA_018230265.1 Delias oraia
GAGGATCCATTTTTATCCTCCCCCAAGTACCGTTTCACGTTGAGTATTCTGTGAGCCCGTGGTATCAATTCGGAAGAGCAGTCTCAATTAGTGCGTTCGCATATTGTTCAGCATGGCTCTCTCACGGGCTATTCTATAACGATTAAATAACTCCCAGTCATATGTGTTAACGAATATTGTGTGGCCGGGCGTCTTTTAATTTATAGTAGGCTCATTTATTATTATTTTTGACTCTTTCTGTTGTTTATAGATTGTTTACATAAATAATGAGATAATACTATCTATTAGAAGCAGCTTTAAATGTACATGCGCGCTTTATCTTTGGGCAGTTTTATCCGTTAGCTTTATATTTCTTTACAGGAACCTTGAAAGTAATTATTATGAGCATTCTTGTCGATTATACGCTAATACTTTTTTTTAGATAAATATTACACATATATTATACATATATCAGTGTAATAGTAGAATAGTCGAAAAAGATATCGTTTTAGATGTATAATATTTAATTATTTTACGTGGTATGTTGTAAATATTCTGTATAATTTTTCATGTCGTATCAATAACTGGTTCCTAATATCTGTAGGTTGGCATTCTTGTATTAAAAATTTTGATTTAAAATACATCCTCGTTGTGTGGGGTATCAGTTTTTTTTTATTTGGCGTGATGTGGAATCCAGATGATGGAGGATATTTTTAATTTAATTATTTATATATATATATATATACATACTTATAGTATCAAAACCACTAAATCATGGCTCAGAAATAAAAAAAAGAAATTGTATATATTTTTATTTAAAGGCAGTTACAAATTAGAAAACAATTTGTTCGGAATTGCAATAAATAATTGTGAATAAATTAGGTTTTAGTACTCATACATTATCAATCAAACAATGTGACTCAAATAATTTGTATCCTTATATAATATATTCCTATATCCTTCGGCTTTTTTATCGATTTCAAGGAGAATCGTATTTAATTTGAGGGGATGGGCAAACTCACTTATTCTAAACTATAGAAAATCAACAAAATTATGTCAATATCCTAACCAAATACCATTTCCCACTTTAATGATCTTAGAATATATAAATGCCACATATAAGTACTTAAACAGAATTCACAATTTTGAAATAGATATATGTAATGGAAAAATAATATGTAGAATATATTATAGAATGTTAGATTTTTATTTAATGTTAGTGGTCGCAATTTTGCACACGCACATAGATCTATTTTAAATATTTCTAAAAGGATTAACGTCACCGAAGGAGGTTACACAACTTATACGTTATAAGGATATATTATTATTATTAATTTTATTTAAACTTTTAATGTTACACTTACTAAAGCTCAGCTTTATTCAACCATTAAATTAATTACAGAAATATTATATATAGTTAATTAAAAGTGTCGGGAACTTGATTCTCATATGAATTTAAGAAATGTCTATGCCTTCACGTAACCTTCAAAGTTCAAGGTCGTGTTTCCAGTTTGAAAATTGGATCAGAATTGCTGAGACACATGACACTTTCGATCGAGCCTTGAGGCTTACAGTTTCCTTTATAACAGGAAGTTATTTTTAAATGGTAAAGGAATCGCTAATATTTCGTCTAATTTTAGCTTCACTTTGACATTAAGATTTCTATGTATTAAAAAAATTTTTTTTCTACGTACTATATTAATTCTAACTACATGTGTATCGATTTACATTATTATATTATATATTTATAAAATTATAGTGTCTATTTCAACCAGTCATTGTAGCGACAAAACGCGGAAGTATCTAATTCTGTATTTTCATATTTAACCAACCTTGCTGCATAGCCGATTATGTCAACTGGTTTAATACTCAGGGTGTTTGTTTCGAGGGCTTCTGCAGAAAATGTATTTGGTCGTATCCTCATACAAATTAAAATATTTTTTCCTAATAATAGGTGATATTTTATTCTAGATACAATGTATGCTCGTATGCCTCCTCTTTATAAGATGGAAGACTATAACAGCTGTCTTTTGAATCACACTAACCGGTACTGCTTAGTTCATTTCACGCTCGTGTCGGACGAACCGAACGACATTTTGTTTATGATCCAGGTAAATAACATTTCATAATTTCTTGTATCTTTTTCCCTAAACAGATGTACAATCGATCAGTATGTTAAAACGTTGATTCGTTATGAAACTTAAAAAAAAATTCAGATGTAAATTTAATGGGTAAATGAGAATTAACATGATGATGTATTTGGTTTTTTGCAGGAGTATTCGATGAAAGAAACTACACGCTTAGACTACACGAAGCTTCGATATGGACTTTGCATGAAAGAGAAATATCATAGTTATAGCGGCAGTCAAAGTTTGGTCTCCAAAGAGCAGTTTGGTGCTTTACTGAATGATACCCTTTCTAAAGAATATGGGTTGAAAACGCAAGTGACTGATTTAACTTGTAATGCAGTACATCAGGAGAGATTCGTGAATTTCGACTCAGGAGATATAATTGTTGCAATAGTGATTGTCCTAATCCTGCTTTTGAACATAATAGGAACATTATATGACGCATTCACAAAAAATGAAAAGCATCAAGGTTGGTATAATCGTAAACAATGGTGATTGTATTGTTAGTGAAATATAACTTTTAAAGAGAACTTTCTTGTAACCTGTATATGTAATTATGTTAATACTAAGTTGTTTTAATTAATTCCTGTTGTATAATTAATAAAATGTTTAATTTTAGAACAAAGATTCCTTTTATGTTTTTCAATCCGCAAAAATTGGACGTGTTTATTTTCATCTTCCAATATCGCAGAAGAAATGAAACGGTTTCAGATCTTATATAGCATAAGGTATGTTTACTAGTATTGTGTACCAACTAACAGCATCTGAATCATTGTGCAGGTGGAAATACTGACATGGCGTCATGCGAATGGCTGCCTTTAGAATTTATTTGCTAAGTCGTTAATGTTATAATTATTTGTTTAGTTTCCTTTATAACGTAGGTGAGAAAAAAGCTTAATCGGTAAAGGGTCAATTTTGTGTTCAATTGTGAGAATCTCACGGTTTGCAGACACACTCCCATTATTCCTAAATACTTTACAATTTCATTATACATATCTCGTATTAAGCTTACTGTGTGTGGGTCGAAGTAGTAATTTTTTTACTATGCATACAAATATGATTATTTATTTTTTGATATTTTATTTAAATATCAGATGGGACTTTAAAGTCTAGATATTTTTTTACAGATCAATTATCATTGTTGGTGTAATATCTGGACATGTGTTGCTGCCGTTTTTGCTATTAGGAAACGAAACCAAAGGAATGGAAGATGTAAGTTAAAAAAGTTAAGTTGATTTAAAAAATCAAAAGGCATATTTTTAATGTTAGACTGTACAGCCAGTATTTTCTATTGATTTCGAAATTTATAGCTATCAATGTTCTTAGCAAAATAACACCCTTAAATATTTAATACGCAAGTTTTATGCTTACAAGCATTCATCATTGCCCGGACCCAATTCGAAAGATAGAATATCGGCTTTTATTTATTTATTTGATGTTTATTTTTCCTTTCTTTTCAGACTTATCTCAATCCAATTCAAGCGATGTTTCTAAGTGGCCCTTTACTAATACAAACTTACTTCGTGATGTCAGGCTTTCTTTTGGCCAACAAGATGCAAACACATTTCAGAAAACAAAATGTCAACTTTTTATTTATTCCACGCCTGGTTTTCTATCGTTGGTTAAGGTGCGCATTTTGAAACATATATTCTTGTAAATTTTAAGACTATTTACTGATAATTTTTTTCTATACCAAGAAAACCATAAAAATAGATTTGCTGAAAACATTTATACGACTTATACGATACGATTATTATACGATGTTAAAAAATAATTGTGTTACATGATTTTATAATCCTAATTTATATCAGGAAGTCAATTATTTCGATGAATCATCCTAGTTTTCTTGTATACTGATTCCTATCCGTGAAAACCCAATCATATTTAACTGATCTTTAAAAAAATCAAAACGTGCTCAATATTTGTTGAATGAAACATCAAAACGAAAGCGTATCTTATCGAAATAATCGTATTTCAAATCAAAATAGTATATTATAAAAAATAAAGCATATAAGCATGGCATAGATATTAAAAATCGAATATTTATTTTTTTATATATATAAAATATTATGAGATCAATTTAAAAGAAAAATATTTATAAGAAATTAAAATATGAGTTGGCTTACATGATTAAACCTATGATTATCTGTAGGTATATTTAAACTAAAATCTATCGTCGCTCCACTGCAAATCACACTACAAAAATATAATAATTAATGTCAATTTGAGTTCTGAGCAATTATGAATATTGAAAATTTTTTCAGGTTAACCCCACCCTACGCTCTCCTATTAGGTTTTATGGCTACGTGGTTAAGGTTTTTCAAAACAGGTCCATTTTGGGAGGTTAGTGCATGTTTTTAAGAATCAATACCATTTAATAGTTTCAGAAATGGTATTGTAAAAACAGCAATCACGTTAGTAATGTCATATTTTGAAATAAATAAAATATATTAAAGCGTTTGCTTAAAAAATAAAATTTAGTTAAATTAAGGTAATGCTTTTAGATCACGGCTGGTGTAGAGGTTGCGGATTGTAGAAATCGATGGTGGCTAAATCTACTTTATATAAACAATTACGTTTATAAATCACAATGCATGCCTCATTGTTGGTAAGGAAGCCGAATTAAATTTTTACGCAGTTGATCGTCAATTTTGATTTGTAAATTTTTATAATCTTTTTGTTACACAAGTTTTTATTAAATAACAAACTTTGAACCTAAACGTTGATAAGTTTATATTTTAAAACTGTATTTAATATTATATTTATTCTACTGTAAATCTTTATTAAAATGTTTGCAACATTTTCATATAGTTTAGGTTTCGTTATATGAAGATATAATTGTATTTTATCTGTCTCCTTTAATGAATTTTTCTTTGCTATTTAATCATTCTATTACAATACCTATATAGTAAACTTTATACTTCAAAGGTACTTAGCAGCTGACATGCAGCTATATGCCTTGGGTATCGTGGTGTGTCTGCTACTCAAATATACGAACAGAAAATCTTGGATTTTGTTGCCGATGTTTCTTTTGGGGCTTTTGATACCGGGCGTCCACACTTACCTGCAAGATTTGGACCCAATGCTGCTCTTGAAGCCTCGGTAGGTTTTGATAGCAAAAATGTGACAGTATACTCTATTTATTTGTCTTTCCTACATCTATTTAGTAAACGTACTAATACCATTGCGAACTGATAGCTTGAATTTAATTATTATATTTCATTACAGAGGTTGCAGTACATTCTTTGAAAATGATCCCACCTACAATGAAGTATATAAAAGGGGACACACAAATATAGTCAGTTTTGTTATCGGTTTATGTACTGATTATATACTTATGAACCTTTGGACAACAAAAGTAGCTTCTATCAGTAAATATAAGGTACGATGTCAAGCGAACCGTTATATTAAAATATCTATAATTTTAGTCCTCTAAATACTTGTTTTTTAGCATTTTTATTTAAACGTTTGACAGTACTCAATTACTTTTTTTATTCTATAGCAGACAACGGAGCAGGTGCGTCTCCTATTTGGTTAGAGAACACAGCCGCCTATGAACAACCGCGCGAAATTCCGCGCATTGGTTGTGTTACTGGTTTTTACGCCGTTTAAACGGCACTTTTAAGAGCCTCCGATATCCCCACTCACTCTGCTAAACAGTGATAAACACAACGCGAAACAGTACAAGTACTGTTTCATGTTGAGTATTCTGTGAGCCCGGGTATCACTTCGGACGAGCCAGCTCAATTTGTGCGTCAATATATGCTTCAGCATGGCTCTCCCACGGGTGCAAAAAAAATACTTAATTAAAATCTGTCATTCAAGATCATCCATATTCATTTTTACGGTACTTATTGACTCCAGGGTGTGGCTTTGGTATTGTAGCTCCTAAAGAATTATTCTGGTTTAGATAAAGTTTTTCTGTTTGACAACTGACTTGATCGAGATGATCTTAATTACAATTTATTAAAAAAAATTATTTATCTATCAGGTATTATTCATAATGCACCGATAATTTTTAAATATTTAATTAATTGTTTTTTTTGTATAAAACATGTTTACTTCAAAAAATCACATAAATATGCAAATATATTATCGTTTAAGTTTTAATCGGTCATTATTAAAATTTGTTGACAATACACATCAAACTTTGACGTCCATTGTCACAATTAAGCACACCAAAATTACCGCGTTTAATTATTCAAAGAAAATAGTTTTAATTTTTTATAAATAGAACCTTCTTGAGAAAAAAATGTATAAGTGTATTTTCATTCCGACACGTTTTATTTGCGATTCAATATTTTAGTTTGTTTAAGAGGAATTTCAATATTCAAACACGATTTGTATACATTTCCGAGTTAATGAACAATTGACGAACAGTCTGAAATTAATATTCTATGGATTAAATCATTGGCGTCAAATTTTTAGTGGCCTTGACGACGAAGGCGAAAAACATTACCAAATAAGTACCTCTATTGGATTTGATATGATATAGTGTTATAAAAAATTATGTTTACTAAAGTATAAACAATCTTTAATCGGTTCATATTTTTTTTATATTTATTGGAGAAAATACAATCATATATAAAAACCTCAAAATAGTAATTCTGTATGCTCATATATAAAAACGTAGATAAGAATATATGTTGCCCCGACAAAGAGCATCATGATATTAATGAAAACCTTGAATTTTAATTCAATTTTATTGGTTATATATCTGTGAATTTATGTGCGAAGCAGTGAATATAAGTCAACAATCTTCAATATTTTTATCACATATTAGAATATCAAATAGCGATTATCAAGTTTGATTAAAATCAATTCTTATAGCACACATTCTTATAGTTTGTAGCTAAGATCCTGTTGCGTTATCTTCACTAATCAATTAAGCGTCAAATACGAGGGAAATCATTTCACTCACACACGTTTCAAGCTATCAGATACACAAACTAACAGATAAAAACTACAAGATATACAGGCACTTGATAAACTTGCCTTTTTTCGGCAAAGGTTAAAAATATGGAATCCCTAGTTTCACACAATAATTATCATACGCAGTGACGTAAAATCCACTATGGTATTTTGACTACTATTAAATAAGGACATCAGCCAGGAATTAAATGGGTTTTCGCACACAATTTTATGTCATGTATCAATATGTCAAGTCAATACTTGAATGACCATAAAGTTGTTCTAAGAAACAGATCCAACAGTGACTATGGAGTTTTTTTAAATAATTTGTGTTTATTTTTAGAAATATTTGTTTCTGCTTTGGTTTATTATTCCCGTTGGTGGTGTGTTCATGTATATTGGAGGCTCCGTGTTCTACAGGGATGCACCTCGGGATCCAATCTATGTAAGAACTATATTTGCGATGATCTCAAGACCTTTTATGGGATTTTTAGCTGCATTCTTCATATTAGGGATGATTTTAAAAATTGAAAGTGAGTACTCATACTATCATTAATATATAGATGTCTGATTTAGCCGTGAGATAATTTATAAGTTTATACAATAGCTTAAATTCATGTTTATTGAGGCTATAAGGATATAAACATAAAATTTACAACAGTAAAATCCCCATGTATTTTTTGCAAATATAAAAATCTAAGTTTTCCTCTCTACTGACTAATGGCTTATGAATTTATATAGCTAGCGACTATACACAAATTATGCAGCCCGAAATTGGTAAATTCCTTTTATTTTTATAGCTAAAGCTATAACAGTATATAAATATATTTATATATATCTGTGTGTGTATGTATGTATACATATATATACAAGACGACTATGTAATTAGAATATATGTAGAATTTTCCCGACGTTAATAGCAAGATCTTACTCGGTTAAAAGAACCGAATAATTTTATTTACTTCAAGGTGACTAACGTAAATGAAAACTCGCTGATTAGCTATATATTAAATGAAAATAAAATGTTAATATGTAATATAATAATTTGTAATTAATTTATTATTTAATTTTTAATTTTCATATAATAATGTATATAACAATTTTAGGTCTAAAATCGAATGACAAAGACATTTTGGAGGATTCTAATAAGATTCACACATGGCGGGATAAAATCAAAGGTAAATTTTGTTCACAGCTATTCTTTATTGCTAAGATTAATAGACTGCATAGAAGTTAAATATCACGTGCAAATAATTTACACGCAGCATCAGCATTTCACGTTTCTAGTAAATGTTCCGTCTAAAAATAAAGGTATTTTATCTAATTTAATATTGGTTAAATAACTACTCGTATTAAATTTTGTATAAATAGAAAATATTTAAGCTATAATATTGCTGCGTCTTTTGCTGATCACTTAGGTATGTAGATTAATCTTCCAAACTCAAGAATTTTTGATTGTCCCTTATTTTTCTCCGTCTCTTCCAGATATACTCCGATATGTTATGAATTGGAACGGCTGGACGGTACCTGGTCGACTGTCTTATTGTGTATATCTAATACACTTTCCTATTGTTAGAATAACAGCATCAACATTTACTTCACTTATACCTGCATCGCCGCTATATATTGTAAGTTATATGATTTTTAAGAAATTAAAAGACTCATTTAATGTTACTCTGTCAACGAATCGGTGTAATCTTGTTTTTTGGAATTCTAATTCTGTCTCAATTCTTCAGATGGCCTCGTATCTGCGCGGTCTTGTAAGCTATCATGACTTCATGGATACCGGGTTCGAAACCCGTATGAAGTTTATAATTTCATTTTTAAATTAATTATGATAATGTTTTTTGAGATATGGTTAAATTTTTTGTCCAAACTATGAAAGAGAAATTTGGTTTTTCAGATCGCAGCCTTGCTGGTTCTAACGGTAGTAACATTTATATTAGCAGTTCCCATGTCGTTATTGGTTGAGCTGCCATTTTTACGTCTCATAAAGGAGACTCCTGACAATTCACCAAAGGATTTAAATGCTGTAACTACAAGACTGTGATATAAAATTTTGTACCATGACTGCCGTTTCAGATTCCTGAATAAGTGAATGATTCTAAATAAGTGATATAATATTTATTTAGACATGTTTAGTGACAATATTTGTCTTTCATAACGGATAGACTAGTCTTTAGTGATTAGACAGTATTATAAGTTATGTATAAAGATTATGTGCATTTTTAGGTATACTAGTACTTAGAATTATATTATTGCCTTACTTAGTAACTAAGGGAGACATAAAAATCATGATTTCATGAAAACCTCAAGAAACTTATTCAAAAATTGTATGATATAAACCAACATAATATCTTCGCATCAGTAAAAAATGACAATAATTTGCAATAAATTTGTTCAATATTGCGTCACCTGTAACGTAGTTAAAGTCTGTCGGATTATAGAATTTGGCGATAAGGAAAACAATTTATTTTTATGTTGTTTCGTCGACTATTTAAATATATTCTAAAAATTATAAAAAAATCTAATAACGTAAAATATACATTCAAATCAAATCAAAAATTATTTATTTATCACCGGATTTTACAATCACTTGATAATTGTCGTGATCTATTAACAGAAACTGTTGATGTCAAAAAATATATAATTAAGTTTAGTTGCGGCATTTTTTCCAATGACGTAACTTTTATATTGCCATTATATTTCAGTGAATAAAACAAACCGATTTTTTTTTTAATTTTGAATATTTATCTTTTACCAAAAAATCTAGTGTCGAGTTCTTTATATAAATTGTAGTATTAGTAATAAGTTTTTTGTAATTTATTAATTTAAGTTTTTATTTGGATTATTAGTACGCATAAAAGCATTTTATATGATATTATTTTTTCTATTACTTATATAACCGTTAGTCGTAATCGTTTATTTAATATTTACCGTTTTAATTCATGTTTTATACATATTTTGTATGTTAACAATCTTGAAGTTGATAACTTTGTTAGTTGATACAAATTATTCTTTAATAAGGCATCTGATGTATGGGGAATTTATCTCCGAATTAACAAGTACCACAAAAAATTGTATGTGAATTCAAACGTTTGGATTATAATAATATTTTGTTAAATTTTAATGTACAATTTTATTATTATTGTTTCACAATATATTAATAAGCTAAATTTAAGATTAACGTTTAAAACTTTTTATGTAAATCAATTCACAAATGAAACCAAAAAAGAGAATTCTCTTTTAGATAAACAATAAAATATTTTTAATGAGCAAAATCCCGATTTATTAGCCCAGTTCCTTCAAAATGCAGCTGAAAAATTGCTCCGCTCGATCATACACGCTTGGTAAATATAAACAGCCGGATATCTTTTTTTTTGGCCGGACACAAAACCTAAAAGCCTATATTCGCCTTTATCCAGATGCCTGCCAACACTGTATATAAGGGCGTAGCGGTATTAGAGATTATTCCTGTCTGATAAAAATCCCAACGAATATTATACGTTCAAAAGTATCATCAAAGAAGTCTTGTATTTAGCGTACACTAGTCAGTCAATTAACTTTGTAATTACCAAATACATTTTTGATTAAGTCAAAAACAAGAAATAAAATACTCTTTCATTGCATACTTAATAATAAGGCATTGAAAATATTTTCCAAAACAATTCAATCTCACTCAAAATGTCCTGCACATTAAAAAGATAGTAAAAATTAATTAATTAGTACCTTTTGTAGGCTTAAGCCTACTTAAAGAACTTTTTTATGTGCATCGATTCTAAATGAAGTTTAATAGCATTTAAAAATAGCAAAACAAAAACATCAGATGATAGTCTCGGTTGTACATGACATGACATTCCATTTAACGATGGATCGTCTATAATATAATAAAAAAATACGTCTTTATTATTCTAACATTTTCAAGTCGTTGGGTTTTTCACAAAAATATTTTGTAAATTAAATAACTTACCAAACTGGTTTTTTAAGAAAAATGTAATTATTGTATTAAATATAACTTTGGTTTTTAATTTTTATTAAATGTCAACTTACAAAGAACGATAAGTATGATTTCTTTGTACCTATATTTTAAATTACCTTAATAACATACAAAAATATCAAACTTATAATTTTATTTAAAGAGAGTATGAAATCTACTGTAGCGGTATGTGTGATTGCAATTACCCTTTATTCATTTAAAATTATTTCACCCGTGGAAGAGCCATGCTAAAGCATATGCGGCAGCACTCTCGTCCGAAATGATAACACGGGCTCGCAGAATACTCAGCGTGAAATAGTAGTTGTACTTGAAACTGTGCCTCTACTGTGTTTCGTTGATTAAATGAGGATATCGGAGGCCCTTACAAATGCCGCTTAAGTGGCATACATAGCCGGCAACACAAATAAATAGGACGTATTTGCAGGCAACTTACGCCAACAAATGTAGTAGATGTTGATTTGACGTTACACAATTCTTGGAGTACCGTATTTGGTGTCCCTAACAACTTTTTAAAATTCTATTTTCACCTTTTTTATATAAATTACCTTGTGAAACGTTTAGTTTCTATTTTAAATCAGGATTTTATAGACTAAATTTTAAATTATTCCATTAAATTATTAATTTTAGCCCTGGCAATGGATACCGATCGACTGAGACAATGAAATAATTGAAAAGCTTATAATATATTATATAGCAGTCATGAAATAATATCATGCGAAAACTTTATCTTTTTCGTTTGAAATATCCTTGACAGGTTGTCGTTAAAGATTAACTTGTTAATCAAGGAAGTAAAACAAATCTAAATTAGAACGAGTTTTAGTAACGTTCTATTTATATGTATAATATGTATTAATTTTTTCATTTCACAAAGATAAGCTATAAAGTGGGGGAAAAAGGCCAACAGTAGCTTTTTATAGGAGTCATAGTTAAAATAAATAAATTCATGATGTCAAAAATTGAAATGATTACTCATTTAATACATGAATCTAAATAACTCATGCTTATATTATAAAATAAAATATTGGTATAATATTATTGTAAGCCGCAAGTAAATTTTTTAATGTTTGCGTTTAGGTGTATGAGTTAAATATAAGATTGTAACAGTCCAGGTTTAAAAATAAAAATATTAATTTATACGAATAATTTGAATAATTTATTTATCATCTTCAATTTTTTGCACAGAATTTCTTCTAGGCGTCGTTGTAACAGCAGCTTTCACGAGCGTTGCCACTGGTGACTCCACAAATAAGAATAGAGAACTTCCAATGAGGTAGGAAGTGAATATCGACGAATGTAGCAACACCGACTGAAATCGTATAGAATTTTAGTAAATAATAAAATTTAAAGAATTTTAGATTTATGTCAAGCATCAGATGTAATATTTAATTAAATAAATAGATACATATTTACATTTTGTTGTAGCTATCGAATCAGGACTTTAAATTGCAAAAAAGCATTACAAAAAGACATTGTTATAACATGCTATAAGAATTCTTTTGAATATATTCTGAGAAACGTGAATTAAATCAAATATTATTCATATATCTCTTAATCAAAGTTATAAACATCGTAAAAGTACGCCCGAAAATGAGAAGAAAGCTAAGAAATAGTCAGATTATAATTTGTTCTGAATATACTTACAAATTAAAAAACATTTCGGACTGAAGCAGATAATTCGCAATTGCACGTATCTTTCTAATACATAACAGCACCAAAAGAGGCGCTATAAAATGTTGTGTATCATTTTTGTGACAACTTTTTAAGTCCTTAAATATTGACAAAATAATAGCCAAATAATAATAGCAAAATAATGCCGCCTGTGTATACAGGTGGCAAAAATATATTATTAGTTTCGTGTAGTCTAGTGCATCTAACCGCTATGTTATTTTTATGGCTCATATTATACCTACTAGGGGAAACAACATTCTTCTTAACGCATATTATTGTCAACATACAATGCAATTTGTTATATATGTCTGCTGATCTAATAATTCCTAATGGTTAATCCCTTAAATTTACCAATAGAGCAATTTTATATTAATGATTATGTAAACCCGTGATTTCACTTTTATTTTACAGACATCTATTTAATCAATTGTGTAATAAATAATGCTGCACATACCACGTAATAATCAGACATATATATGGGGCTCATTTGAATACCAATCAGGCACCGCTGAAATACTGTGTGTATTAGAAAGGCGCTATAGGAAATTCGACCCATCCATGTGAATCCACGCCATTCGCAAATTGCTCGGAATACATCTGAAATAGAAATATTGTTTAGCTAGCCAGCATCTATGAATCTTTCTCTTACGTATACTTTTTAAAATTAGTCAAATTTGGATAACTGAAAGGTCAAAGGACCGTGATTCTCTGGTAGAGGATTTTTATCAACCTGACTTTACAGCTTACAGATTTATGGAGAGGTTTTGGGAGGGCAAAATGGCGAGAGTTGTTTAAGACTCTCTTTATTTAATATGTTTAAGACTTGTATCGCTTTCCCAAAACGTACTTTCTCAGGATTGAGTTTATGAATAGAAAAGTATGAATAGAAAAAGAAACTCACTGTCATATTTGAATAACATACCGACCATACAAGTCGTAACGAGGGCTTGAAATATCGTTCTGAATAATGTAGCATATATTGTTTTAACCAGCTGAGAAAACTCTAAACCATCGATGTAGAAAAATCCTCCAGATAGAATTGTTCCGACTCCAGCTGGGAACAAAAGCCAGTAAGCCCAAACGTAACTCTGAAAACATAAAATTCATATGGTTGTTTATTCGATCATTCGAGTTGTGCATACATATATTTTAATTGCAATATTGGTTACTAAATTAACTGTGTAGCTACAGCGCTGTGAAATTATTTTGCAGTTTAAACAAGCTTATGAATTTATGCTAAATACGAATTTCACTTTTTTTTAAATATCGTTTTGGGTTATGTGCCATTTATTATTTGGTTCATCATCATCATTTCAGCCGTAAGTCCTTCGATCTTGGACCTCCTTGAATATCATGTCATTGAATATCATCTTAAATTATTATCTTGCGGACAAAATCTTTCGGTTGTTACAGAGTTTTAAATATGCCTTACTTTAATGAAATTCATTGAACTTTACAATTACCTTATACTTAGAAATGTCTTTCTTCTCATTTTGCCATTTATAAGTTATCATGGCGCCGATAAATCCAAGCAAATACGATGACAAATTTGTGTGACCGGCGATATATACTTCTTTAAATGTCGCATCGTTACTGTAGATTTTACGATATGTTCTGGAAGAAATGTATGGAAATTGAATAATGTTAACACTTTGGTTTTTGGTAATGAATAGATTAGCAGAACGTAGTTATAAATTATAACATATATATAATGTATCGCTGTAATATCTGCTCTATTCTATAAGAGTACAGAATTTAGTTGAATCATAAATATAAGTCAACTAACGCAGGGAGAAATTTGGTGAAATAATGTACTCACTCAGGGGATTGTATGACAGTCGCTTCTAACTTCCTATAATGTGTGATTCCTGCCGTGACGATCATAGACACGATAAACAACAGCGTAACGGCTATCTTTTTGGCGCGATGTGTCCGTGCCAAAACCAGCAACAGAACAGTGAAAGAGAAAAGCTGTGTATCAGCCGCCAAATACCTGAAAAACGTGTAAAAAGTAAAGAAACTATTTTCGATATGATATTCCACGTTTTTTTTATTCTATAGCGGAAAACTGAGTAGATGCGTCTTCTATATGGTAAGAGAACACCGCCGCCCATGCACAACCACGCGACAGCCCGCGCATTGATTGAATTGCCGGCTTTTTAGTCTTAAGCGGAAATTTAAGGGCCTCCGATATCGTCACTCATTCTACAAAACACAGTACAAGTACCGTTTCACACTGAGTATTCTGTGAGCACACAGACGAGCTGGCTCAATTAGTGCGTCAGCATATGCTTCAGCATGGCCCTCCCATGTTCATTTATTATAAATTTTTCAAGGCCGCGACGTCGTGGTTGATCTGTTATAATGTTGTATACTTGTAAGTTTCGACTCACCAAGCTTGCGGCATGCAAGTGTTGCCTCTAAACATATAGTTGTTTATGTATAATATGTTTTCCCACCACTTATCACGACAGGCGTTAGATTCGGTCGTCACAGTTAACCTCCACAACGGACCGCTTCCCAAGTAAGGAACGATGGTGGCGATGGTACCTATCATTAGAGCATAAACTGGCGTTAATCTGAAAATGTACTAAATATTACTTCACATAGTTAAATGTTTGTAGTTATTA
This sequence comes from Delias oraia, assembly GCA_018230265.1. Taxonomy (NCBI): domain Eukaryota; kingdom Metazoa; phylum Arthropoda; class Insecta; order Lepidoptera; family Pieridae; genus Delias; species Delias oraia. The sequence goes on from DWCF01000485.1 coordinate 15,315, forward strand.
CCATTTTTTTGTATCAGATTAGAGAGTTCTATAAGCTTAAATAATTATATAAAAAATATCTTTCATGTAGCTAACGTGCCGAAGCCTAAAGGAATAGCAATACACTGGACGTAACCTACGCATTTCAGTCTCTTTTTTGTTTTTTAATATATTTGCAATTATTTTTAGGAAGGCGCAATTAATTAACAATAATAAAATACAAAATTTTGTTTCATTACTTTAAGAATGCTACTGGAATTTACTACTGGAATAATAGAGAATCGTTTAAAAAGTATTATTTAAATAATGTTAAATGATTATAGTTGCTATTAAATAATAGCAGCATTCAAACAGCCCGCCCTAACTGCAGAATGAGTAGTTACATTTATCGTGTTACGCCTTATAGAGTTCTCCGTATGTATAAACTCTACTAGCCTTGCTCCATTGAGCTGAGAAAATCGTATCGAATTTCCTATTGCTCTAGGTTTAGAATTACCAAAGAAAAATATAGTATGATTTGTGTAAACAACAAAATATTATTGCATCTTGAATAATATAAAATATATAATAATATCATCCGAAAGACGCTGAATGCAGGTCGCCTCCGACAGATATTCATGGAAGTCCAAAGGAGAGACCTATGTCCAACAGTGGACGTCTTACGGCTGAAATGATGATGATGATGATTATGATTGCATCTTGATGACATTAGTTTGAACCAACAACCTAATAAATAGATTTTTTTTACCTGATCCACCTTAAGAAAACTATTTTGGGAAACTCAATCCAGGTAATTTCATGAGTTTCGGCATAGATTAAGAAATTATATACGAGTAGGAAAGCTGACAGCATGAAAAAGGTCGTAGTAACAACAGGACCATTGAACAGAATCTGTTTGAAAGGGTCGTCGTACGACTGAAAATTTATAAAAAATATTTTAATTCAAACTCGTAGGAAATATTAATATTTGTTCTATTAAAATGAGTTTTATAATAGTCAAAGAAATATACCTTTTCTATATAAAGCGGATTTGCAACATATGTATACGACATGATGAGAGCAGTATGTGAAAATATAACGCAAACCATTGTCATTGCTCTGAAAAATTTGAAAAAAAAATTTTAAAATTTTTTTCACTCGTGGGAGAGCGATGCTGACGCACTAATTGGATCACAGAATTCAGAGAATACTCAGCGTGAAATGGTACTGTTTCGTAGAATGGATATCTTAAAAGTTCCGCTTAAGCCGTAAAAAGCCGGTAACACAACCAATGCGCGGAGTGTGGCGCGGTTGTTCATGGGCGGTGGTATTCTCTTACCATATAGGAGACCCACCTGGTCCGTTGTCCAGTATAGAATTTAAAAAAAAAGGATTTTTTTTATTTAAATATTTTGAATCTGTGGGTACTAAATGGCTTTTATCTTTACGTACAATTCATTATTATCATTACTTTCATGTTTTCTTTTTCTTTGAGAATTCTATTTTATCTTTATTTTTCAAATGTTAAGATTGGTACATACGTACATGTTAATGGCAGGGAAAGCACCCGCGGCTCTGCAAGGGCCGGGGCTGTCCATGGGTGGAGGACCGGTTGCTCTAGTAAGACTCCTGGTCGTGTGCCACCGTTCATATATAAAAAAATTGGTTACCTTATACCATTTATCGATTTGAGTATGTGCAGTCTCTCATCTGGACCTTTACCACTGGGAGCAACCATTTTCTTCCAATTTCTTTTAAGCGAAAAAGATAATAAATATTTATTGCCTGTAAAAAAAGACATTTACTGCAATATGCCGTAAATAAAAAAACTTGATATATAATAGTTTAATCGGTCTGACCTGCATTGCTTCCATCTTTAGATAGAATTCCATCATATATTGTGCCAACCATGTTTAAAAGAAATATAAGACCGTAAATGCCTACTATAGCAAATGTGCCATAACCGATCTCTTTTTTGTCTTCTTTTTTATTGCAATATTGAACCTTCGATAAAGTCGCCTCTATACGGTAGTTCCTCCAAATACTTTCGTTGATGCAAGATTCTAAGGTCATGTTGAGGTCCACTGTCTTATTGGCTGGTCCAGAAATGTAGTCTTTACATGTTCTTGTAACACAAACACCTCTGTGTATTTGAGTGTGATTGAAGTGTTTTTTGGTGTATGCTGAATATTGCTAAAAATAATAATAAATCTTTATATTACTGTTATATTGAAAAATATTTAAAACCGGCCCTTTTATACAGATTATTTTCATCGTATGAGTTGTATGGATGTAAAATTATATTATCCGAATTAGGATCGTAAACAGAGTAGCTAATCCAGTTAAAGTTGTCAGATTTTAGAAAAGTAGCTTTTATCTTAACTTTAATGAATGGTTTTATAAAAATAATGAAACATCCGTTCAGTTTTTATTATGAAGCGTTCAACTTTCAATACGTAAAAGGTTACAATAGGACGATTGCGGATTATATATCTTACTAAGTATATCAGGTTTACAATTTGTCATAATTATTGGCGCTTTCACTAATCGCGACTAAAGATTTATTTATTTGTATATAAATATTAATTAAATAAGATTAGGTAGCCTTTGTAAACACTTCGTCAAATGGACTCGTAGATAGTGCAAAATAGCACTATTTTTCGTGACTGGTCCTGGAATTTATTTTGATAAGTTAAACTTATTTAAAAAAAATTAGACTTAAATAGTGTTTGGAAAATATACTAAAAAAATCCTCCATTATTTAATTTTTATAACAATTGCTGGATAGATAATAATTGCTTATAATAATATTATTTATATTTCATTATATCCATATATAAAAAGCCTATTCTCAATCAAATCAATCCTACACTAACAGAATGCGAATTTATTTTGACCTGAGCACCTTGAAATAGCATTCATTTATAAATGATATTATTATTTATAATTATTTTAATACAAGAAAATTGGTTACGAAGTTAATTATTATTATAAATTGTTTGTTGCATGTCATTTCAACAAGCTATGTATTTATAATATTCGATCTATTTAATTCGTGATATTTTAACCATGTAAAATAGTGAACATTGTGGCATAGCGATTATGGCAAACACCTCCCCTCCAAGGGGAGACCTATGTCCAGCAGTGGATGTCTTACGGCTGACATGATGATGATGATGATGAAATAGTGAACACGTCGTAATTTATTATATTTATATCGAATCTAATAGTAGAAAGTAATGTCCAATTTTCTTCTTTGAATTTATTATTATTATGAAAGTGAATCTCGAGAGCCATTTTGAGAGCCACATAGCTTAATGGTTTGAAAAGTACCACAAAGCGAGAGGGATCGGCTTCCAAATCCGGTCCGGACAATTATAATTTAATTTATAATTTATTCGTTCTCTGGAAGCGCTTGACGGTGGCCGGGCGAGTGTCTTAATACTGTCGCACCCGTGGAAGAGCCATGCTGAAGCATACGCTGACGCACTAATTGGACCGATCTTACACGCCGATACCGCGGTCTCACAGAATACTCAGCGTGAAACGGTATTTGTACTGTTTTGCAGAGTGATTGAGAATATGATGGGCCCTTAAAAATGTCGCTTAAGCGGCGTAAAAAGCCGGCAACGCAACTAATGAGCTGACTGTGACGCGGTTCTTCATGGGCGGTGGGTTTTCTTACCATATAGAAGACCCACCTGCTCCGTTGTCCGCTATATCATAAAAAAGTGGCATCTTCTCTTTTTCATGTTATAAACGAGAGAGTAGTAGATGATATAATTACTATCGGTGGTTGTTATTGATTTGTAATGGTCGATTGATTATTAAAGTTGGTATAATAACATATAAAGTTCTCATAATATATACAAGAACAGCGTCATACTAATTATTTATACATACAAATAAAGTAAATTAATATAATATATAATCAAGTAATGAAATAAATTATAGAAAAACATGCATTTTAAAACTGAGATTCTTTCGGATGCATGACGGACAAAAATCAAGAGACATGTTTGCAGACTATAGTTTTACAATAATTAATAGTTTGTTAGTATTACCTGTATAAAATGCATAAGAAGAGACCGTGTTCTGGAAGAAAGATCATAGTCCACGATGCAGTAGGTGCCATGTGCTTCCGTCATGCAGGCCTCATAATCGTCCATCTCATACAATGCCGGCATTTTATTGTATTCCGTCTCTGAAAGAAAAATAATGCAAATATTTCCAGAAATTATTTCATCTCTCCGTCAATTAGGAATTTGTTTTAGGTTCATTTTGTAAAAAAAAAAATATATGTTACGCTTTAAATTTAAGTAGCTAAAGACCTAACTTCTTACATACTGTAAAATATACAAATCTTTAGTTTACGGTTGGCTTAGTCAAACTTTCAAATACGCTTTAAAACGAATTGAAATATTAAATTATTGGTTTTTACTTTACATAAACTATGATTTTATTTTTATTAATTGTTGTTATATTATGATTATTTTTAATATTATGATTAATTATTTTGATTGTTTTTTTCTTTTTGAATCATAATAACTCAAGGGATAAAATTAGAACATAAATGTGTATTTAAAAAAACCACAATCTAAAATAGTTATTTAAAATTGCAATGTTTGCAGAAAGGAGACGTATTTTCATAAAACTTTTCCTTAAAATAAACGAGAAGGTCTAAAAGTAACCTTCATAAGAAGTGCGAATGTGGCCATCATCTAATGCGTTTATGTAACAAAAATAATGGGTGATCACGTAGTAAAATACTAAGTATAATAACCTGTGTCGTGTCATGCTACCACGTATACAAAATATTTACATACTTTACTGTACCATTAATCACCAGAAACCATTATTGACATTAATACATTTTTTATTTTTTATTCCATTTAAACGCGGCACAATAATAAACTTTAACTAAATCGCGGTTACATGTTGTATCAATGCAAGTCACATAACAAGATTCTTGAATTTATTTTGTGTAAGTTTCGATATCTGTTTAGGAATTTAATTATATAAACGAGCACAGTGCCCCAAGAAAGTATTTTTACAAGTTTTAGATAACCTGAAACATGTAAAGAAAAAATATTTTATTTTACTATACTAAATAAGTCTACCGCTGGTTTATGAATTTCGACGCAAAATGATACAGACAATATTGATGAGATATGAAATCATGGAATCTAAATTAAAAACAGCAGATTACTAACTTCCAGTAAAATTAAATTCAAAAAATATTTATTGAAATTAAAATGTAATTTTGAAAATTAATTAATTTTCCAAAAAGGATTCGTATTTCGTCATGCCATGAGCAAAAAAGAAACAAGTGGACGCATAAAGTTTGGCGATTATCTCGTCAGAGTTTGAACTATTTTGTCAGTATCTGGAACTATCAAAAAAATCTGAAACAATGGCATCACTTCGCAGCGGTCCGCTTTCGTTCGACATGAAGATAATAATGAGATAGGAATGGTACAAACCCAAAACAGAGCAGTTTTGATTTTTCAGTTCAAGATCGGTTCACTTCTTAATAATTTTCATTTGATTTTAAGATGTAAATAGAATTATATATTTAAATATAACACAAAGATAATATGAGATCTTAGTAAAAAATAATGACGCTGATGTAATGTATATAATTATGTTAATTTATAATATGTCGCAGTATTATTTAATTTGATAAACTTTTTACTTCTTCTTTACATTTTGAACTTTGCATTGTTTAAAAAAAATTAATACATTAAGAACATAATTTAATAATCCACGAAGATTTATAGAAGCTTATTAAATAGTTAATTAAAAAAACTGTGCGTAGACGTAATATTATGAATTACTCGTATCTAACTACTAATAACAATATATAAAAATTTATTTTTACTTTAATTGCGATTATAACGATTTTTATGATTTTTCAATTATTTTCAGTCATTTTCAGAAAATTTGTTAGAAGAAATGAAATGGCCTAAACAGTTCCGTTGATCAGCGGTTCTTCTTACGTCTGCTAGGCTCAGTCAGGTAAGCTTGGCACCGGTAGTAGAGTCAATGACGTTTAAAAGCGACTATTAAATCCTAATTGATAAATAAAGTATTTTATTTTTTAATTATTACTTCATTGTGCATATAACTACACAGTTTTCTTAAGCTAAATACTATAACGTGTTAAACTTACATATTATATTATAATCTATTTAATTCTAAATATTATAATATATAACACATATAGGCAAATTTTATACCATGTGAACAGGAATATATAAAAATTGAAAAATGTTAAAATCTTTGAAATGGCAGCTATATGGAAAATAAAGCATGTGTCACTGTCACACTTAAAAAACTTATTAAACAAAACGAATCGACTAAATAAATGTAAATCATCTAATGTTAGATTTATTAAAGCTCTCGGCAATAAACTTGCATTATCATTGCATATTTTATTATCATTGCATTTAGTTTAAAATGTCTTCACTTCCGATCTCACTAGGCATTTTGCTTTTAGGCACAGTGATAACTATTTCGATCTAAATGATAATTTTAAGTAACTAATAAATGTCATGTAAATATGTATACATCTTAGCAAGTAATGTTTTAGATATAATTCACTCATTTTGTTTCTAACAAACAAGGATAACCTCGGTCCACAGATAATAATGAATATTATATTAGATCTATATCTCTAGTACGCAAATAAAATCTTTAAATTATTTTAGCAGCATCAATTTTTTTTGTTTCTTAAAAATCTATTGCTCTTCTAAACCTATTGAGTTAATTCATTTTTAAGTTTAATCTATTAGTCTACATCTTCCACCTTCTCGGTACAGGGAGATTAGAGATCAAAGAAGTTGGCTAAACTCACCATTTATGCTATATATCACGCACGCACTCCGCTCGAAAAACAGAAATAAAACGAGCACATAAAACATTGTCACTAGATTAAATCACCGACGTACGCTCCTAAAGATGGCCACTGCTGCTTTAGAGGAAATCCATTCGTTAACCGTAAAGCAATTGTGTCCATATGATTTTATACACCACACCGCATTCTAACCCGCCTTGCGACAAGCAGAGTGCACACTTGCAGCGAATGATCCTTATTTATGTTTCGGATATTATTCAAAAATATTTGTTATTTCAGAAAGAAAACAAGTCTTAATTTTCTTTGAGAATGGCTTTCGTAAGTTTGCATTAACCATTAGCCAACAATAGTAATACAGAATTTATATCTACCGAGAAATTTTAATATATTTTATAAAAAATAAAGTGGTTAATTTTTTTTAATATCTTATATTTATGTTAATTTTGTACAATTAAGGGTTTCGTGTGTACCACGTATTATGTCAGTGCGTATTATACGTTAAAAGTGTTTGTTTTTTAGGACAATTTATCATTTGAAAAATATAGTATATTTTTCTTCGTGTATAAATATTTTTTCTCAGCTTAAACATGAAGGTTATTTTAGCTTTAGTTACACAAGTTAATTTACTCATAAATCGATAATCTGCCGATATTTTCCGGTTAAGTTAATCGGATCATAATAAAATGTTTTGAAAAAATCTCGGTTTCGACCATGCTTTCGTTAAAGTGAATTTAGAGGCAAAAGCATCTAATAAAGTTGCTTGGAGAACTATGTTCGATTAGACCAAGGCTGTGGTGCCATGAAAATATTGATAATATATATTTTTATTTTTTTATAGTATAATGGACAACGGAGCAAGCGGGTCTCCTGTATGGTAAGAGAACACGGCCGCCAGTAGACAAAGTGCCATACTCCGCGTATTGGTTATGTTTCCGGCTTTTTTCGCCACATATGCGGCATTTAAAGAGCCTCTTAAATCCTCACTTACTCGGCGAAACACAGGAGAGGCATCGTTTCTAGTACAATTACTCTTTAACGAGTATTCTGTGATCCTGTGGAATCATTTCGGACGATCCGTCCCAATTTGTGTGTCCATATAATATATAACCTGATAGTTACATAATTTAAATACAGGATATTCTTAGAAAATACGAAAGAAAACCTTGAGCATGTCATTCTATCCAAACAGTAAATCCATTTGTATATAGAGAGTCATAGTTGTTAAATTAATGGTACTATTGCGCAATCTATGTTAAGAGTAGCATTGGAATGTTAAATACGTAAAATTTTAATACCACGTCTTTAAGAATCCTTATGTACTTAAAATTTTCATGAATAAGGATAAGTTTTAAGAACTATACATATACACTTTAATATTTACATTCAAACTGTATTATAAAACTAATAACGCTCTAAATTATCTTTTTATAAATGAAATAATGTTTGTTAATTAAATATCATGTCAGTCCTATTTACTAGTGAATGTAATGTTTATGTTCAAAAATAATAAAATTATAAGTTAGCAAAAATGTTATACCACGTTTCGTATTGAAAACTATCAGGCGTTATTTTGTTATGACCTCATCTGGCGAAGTTTGTACTACCATCGTAGATAGAAAATCTTGAAAGATAGATTTATGTTATCCTGGACTATTACGTTGAGTGCAACTGGAATTATGGTCGATCTGAGCGGTGCTGTTCTAGATAAATCTCTTGCCAATTTATCTCCAAGTTTATATAAAAAAATAATTTCTTCATATATTGCTTTGTTATTATATTATATCAAATGATGGCTGAATTAGAGATAGAATACGAAATGTAGTCCGAATCCGGTCATTAACGTAACGTTTATGATACACTGCTACATCTGGATTTTTTTCTACAATAATGGTAAGTAAAATTCCTTAAAAAGCTTACAATGTCCTCGCTCATTGTGAGCAACACCTAGTGGGTTTCTGACCCATTCGCTTCTTAACACGAACATTACTTAGGTACTACTCATTCGAATATTTAAAGATCTCTTTTATAATAATTACTTTAACAATTATGATGTAATAAATCATTATACCCTTTGTGACAATACGTGACCGCTGTCACGTTTATTAAATCTTTCTCTTTGTTGTTACTGTAGTGGTCCAACAACATCTCGTGGTATTTAGCTCTGAATTTCTCAACGAAACCTAAGAAGCTAAGACATACCCTTGAATAGAAAACCTAAACTAAAGTGATTGCACTAAATTACATTGAAATTGTAGAAATTTCCATTACAAAATAATATTTACATAATTCAGATTATTTTATCATTAAGTAAATATATTAATAAATATTATTATTTATTTATTTAAATCTATGAGACAGAAGATAAATAATTCAAATCAGATTTTGCAATTTCATTCTTGGTATAACTATAGAATTTGGTAAAACGTAAAGATACCTCGCTATTTTTATGTAGTATATAATATAGTATATTGGCAGTTAAAATTTCCTTAGATTTTAAGCATTTAATTTTCTTATAACTGTGTAAACAATTACTGACATATGTTATGCTGCTAAAATTTGTTTATGACGTGGATAATCTCTGGATCTACAAAGCGATCTTGAAAAAACTTTCATCAATAGAAAACCAAATTATTTGTGAGTAACCAATATACTTATTCGAAGAATGAAAAGGCTTTACATGTTCGGATATACAAAGTCGAAAAAAAAACTATTACGATAATATTTTATACGAACACTGCCTTAACGATGAGAGATGTGTTCTAGAGAAAAGTTGTAGAGCTTCATAATGCATATTAAAAAGTCCACGTCATATTTATAAGTTTCATAGTTTATATGGCTAAACAACGTTTGGCGGGTAAAATATATTTGCTATTATAAGACGTATAAATTTACCATATTTTATTTTCAATATTAGATTTAATTAAAATGATATATATGAAATATGATGCTATTAAATCAGCATTCAAGTCAAACTAATTACACTTTTTTGAACATTTATTTATGTGAAGTATTAAATAAGACTAACAATGAATGTATCCATTAGTAATATTCAAATTTTATTGTTATAAGGAGAAATGTTACAAAGATTATTATTATAATCAACTGTAATTATCTCTATCGATATTTTAAATATGACGGATTTATATCTCCGATTTTTTTATATCTACGCGAATTTTATAATGTTTTTAATATTAATTGGATATTTTGTTTTTAAATCGTGATTCATCTTTATCGTATTTGTCCTCTAAATGTTAAATGTTGTAAAATGCTTATCTAGTGACGGTATTTTATAGTTGTTTTAAATTTTTATTATAGGTTATTTCAAAAAATCCACATGGAATTTGGCACGCGTTTCTTATCTATTGATAACAATTAAGAGTCTATTATAATATGATTATTAATAGATCCCTATTATTATGATAAATGCAATTAATAATATGAATACTAAAATAACTGTCTATAACGCTTTCAAGCCTAAACTGTAATGAATGTATGAAATGTCACCTATTTTATTATTACGATACAAAGTTAAACACAGGTTTCCTATGTACTACAATCGCAACCCTTGAAATATTTAAAATACAAAGCAACCGTATACCGCTTTATTAATTAAATTTAAATAACATTCCAACGTATACAATCATTTACAATGCCGCTGAATCTCTTAGCAAATAAATCATTTGGTGACATAACGAAATCTTTGTAATCGAAGTTGCTGAGGTCGGGTGCTGCATCTTCTTCTACTACCACCGTTGGCAGGATAGTAGCGCCAATGAGGACTGCGTACGGTAGAACCTGTAAAGTGATATTTAACATTAAATTGATTAAGAACATTTACCTTCGTTGTAAGAATATATCTTACGAAGAACATGTATGGTTTTTAAAATCCTTTGCGTAAAGTAATGATAGATATTAGTTTGACGTGTCTATGACGTGGCTAATAATTTTTTTTTAACACTGATGTATTAATAATAGCCTTAATCCACTTATGAAATATTTATACCTCTTTAGTAAATGATTATGACAAAAGTAGGAGGAGGCCATTGCCGACTCGCAAGTGGGTCAGGAAATGTTAACAAAAGATCAAATACTAGACAAATAGTTTGTAAAAGCATCCGAATAAAAGGCTATACATTATTATAGATGATTATTAGGCCTTCTCAATTAAAATATTTATTGGTTATTGCCATTGATTCGAGCCAAGAACTACGACGCAACAGGCATATTTGTAAAGATTTTTTAAATTTAACATATATTCAATATGTGTCCTAGCTGAAAGTATGACGTATAAACTACCTCTTTCAAATCACTATCGAACTTTTCTCTTGGATATTCTTCTGTTGGGTCGACAGAGAGTAATCGCATCATCTTGCACAGGCTATTGTAATAGTGATCCAGTAGCTTCTCGTAGTATTCAGCTCTGAACTCCTCATCCGAACCAAGGAAGATGAGGTATACGAGGTCCGTGGGTGGAGTACCTGCGTATACCGTTTGAAAGTCTACCGCGATCGCTTGCACTTTGTTATCCTGAGAATAATAAAAGTTTCTTTCATTAGAAAAATATTAATGGTGATTAATATTTCTTCTTCTATTATAATCTATGCCACATAAATGGAGTAACGTTAGTATTTTAACTAAATATCAATTAATAAAAATGTTTTGGAGAATGAATTAAATCGACCTGTAATATCCTATAAAGTAAAAAAATATATTTTAAAAACACTTCTACGTTAATTCTAGATGAATTTTTTTTAGAATCCAATACTGAATTAAAAAACGTCTCATTTCTCGATAAACATTCACATTTCGTAGAGCTATGAGCAAAAATGTAAGAAGCGAAGACAGGTCGTTTGGCGAAGATTTCCTAAGATTTTGTAACTTATTTCAGTATACAAACTGAAAAGTGCCGTTGATAAACATTTTAAAAATGGACTGCAAAAATAAATTAAACGAATTGACAACCCGTGTTTTGCTTTTTCAGAAGGTCTCGTTTGTGTATTTTTCAAAAATTTAATATTTGTTTAAACAAAATGTGGCTTTAAAACGATAGTATATACTATCTTTATCTCGACGGCTTTGATTAACTTTTTTGTAAACTTAGTATATATTAACATATAAATAATAAATAAAGTAATTTAAATTAATAATTATTGTTTATGTAAGGAATACTTATCTGTATTATACTTAATTAATATATTATCTTATCGTTATCTTTATCCACGTGTCCTTTATAACCAAAAATATCTGCATATAGACAAACTCTAAGTTTATCTGCTTTTATTGCTATGAACACAATACACTTATTACCTGATACTAAAATATAAACATCAATTATATATGATATTTTATTAAAAGGATATTGAATAGCTTTAGATGAGAATTCATGGAATAAGGCCACTTCTTCGCTTACGCTTAAGTACGATAATGACAAATGCTTTCTTGATAAAAATATACCATTAATAAATAATAAAATAGTCCTAATTACTAAACCAACCTACATGGAATGTCAATTAATACAAAACATTGATAATCATAATTGAGAAAACGTCATGAACGGATAGTTAATTTGAGGCAAAATTTAAACTCGGTCACGTCAGAGTTTGTACAATAAAGTTGGTTGTTCGTCGTTAGTCGTAATCGTGGAATAAAAAACATTGCCAAAAGTTTATCTTTTATAATTTTTGCTTCGATTCTTCCTCCTGTACTAGTTTACATTATAAATTATGATTGTTTACGATAAATTAGCAATTAATAATTTAAATTTTACATTCGGAGTGATTGTTTTATAAAATGAATAAATTATTTGTAATAACGTTAATACAAAGAACCTATTATATTTAAACTAACGATGTGTACTTATGTATTTTTAAATACTTAAAAAATCTGAAATATATATGTGATTTACGCTAAACGATCCCGTTTTTATGTTCTATTTTCGTCAAGTGAGACTTACCCTTGTTTTAAACATCAAATTGCTGAGCCTGAAATCTCCATGAGAAAGTACTGGTTTCCCAATAGGTTTGTTATATTTATTAATCTTGGGCATAGATTGAAAATAATTCAATACATTTTCCTTCTGGTCATCTTTAATGACTTGTAAAGCGCTATTTATTACCTTGCCCCAAATTTCCTTCATATTTTCATCGTCAACTTCTTGTGACCCTATTTCATACTGCATGCGTGAGAATTTCTTGAATTCCTCAGGATTTGTCTTTGCAAGCGCAAATGACAAAGCATGGAATTTTGCAAGATACTCTACGCTTGCGCATGCATGATTCCAGTCCATAGATTTGAATCTATTGAATGGCTTATATTCGGACGCTACAAGATTTTCCATTATGACAACTTCCTTCTCGTTTTCATCACTGTACCCAAAAAAATAAGGAAACTTCAATTTATCTTCATCTGGAACGCTGTTTTTTGTTTGTAGATCCTCATATAACTTAGCGAGTTTCGTATATATTAGCCTTTCTGTAGCGTAAAGCCAGTCAGCTTTAACCATACCTCTATGTGGACCAAAAATTTTTGCAACTTTTGCAAATAAGTTAAAATTTTTACTGGGTGAAATTACATTTACTACAAATAAACTAGAGGTGTAATTAGCCCCACACGATGAAATACCTTTAATTTCTACATCTCTGGTCGCAATGCCTCGCTCATCAAGCTCCTTATCCAAAACATTACGCAATACCTCTTCCGCGTCAAACATTGTTCAGTGACTAAAAACAACTGGCAAATTCAGTGTCATTTATGAGTTTCAAATGTTTATCATGACGTATTATCGAAATCGCGCTGTAGATATTGATAACCAAGAGGATTTAAATTATTCATTTGTTTAATTCTATTAAATAACTAAACATATGATTTTTTAACAACTTTATAGCGTTGGCAATTATAATTGACGTTAAAAAAGCTTCAAATTAATTAGAAGGGAATTAAGTGAGGGCCCAGAATATTTTTATATTAATATATTTCTTCAATAATATATAGTGCCATTCGTTTTTTAAATAAAATTCTATGAATTTCTAAATATATAATTATTCAGAAAATCTAATTAATCAATTTGATTAAAAAAGCACTGATAATTCAATAATAATTTGTTATAAAAATGTAAAGAAAACCTCGGAATATTTTCTTTATCTAGCACAAACAGAGCCTAAATGTCAATACTTGACAAAATATCATTATATTGTTTTATTAGAAGATAAATATTTAAGGAATTATTAATTTTTATTGTACACATAATTGTTAATTTATAAGACTAGAGGTAAGGGCTTTAAATATAGCTTTTTTGATTATACAGAGAAACGCAAATGAGCTTTTATTTTCTTGTAAAAACTAAAAAAAACATTATAAAACTATATTTTTTTTAAATAATAATATTTTTTATTTTTGTCACAAAGGTAGATACAATTTTATACTAAAATTACAGCAAAAACAAGTTTGATAAACATAACTTACAGATATCTCAAAAACACGTCAAAACCTTTAAGAGAACTGGAATCTGTACTAAGCTCGAAAACTTTATGACAGAATCTCCAGGCTTCCTCCTTCCAAACGCCCTTACCATTTTATATATATATAAGATCCCTTTTAATTATTATATATTTTATATTATATTATTATATAAACTTTATAAACTATTTTTCACTAAAGACAATCAAAGAAAATTATCCACCGAGACGATTTTTTATCGCAAAATGTCAAGGAATATATGGAGGTCAATGTAAATTGTTGCCTAATCTATCTGACCTTCCTATTGAAAATGCTTGTTACGTATAATGGTTTTTATCAATGTTAGTAAGGATAAAAAGCTATTAATACCTACTGTAACAAGTACAATAATTATTTACGTATTTTTAACCGACCTTCATACTTCATCATTTCAGCCGTGGTACGTCCACTGCTGGACATAATGCTGCCATGGGGGTATGCGATCGCAGTAAGCTTTTGTAGTACGGGGAGTACGCTCCTGTTTGTCCCTTAGTTGCTTCTTACGACACCCACGGGATGATATGGGGAAGCACAATTCTAAGCCGGCGCTTCATACTTAGAAGAATCAATCTGATTGTAATATCTTTTTCTCGCATATAAAATATTTCATCGTTTCATGATTTTAGCAAATCAATTGATAAGTTTTAATGACATGTATTAATCAAATTATTAGATTAACCGATAGTGAATCAGTACTAGATACTCCTAATTTTCAGAATTTATTTAAGTTAGATATAATATTCTTTACTTACGTTTGCCTTAAACAGCAAATTGCTGGTCCTGAAATCTCCATGTGATAGTACAGGCTTTCCAATTGGTTGATTGTATGCATTGAACTTGGTCATACATTGGAAAAACTTTAGAAGTCGATCTTTTTGGTCATCTTTTACGACGCTTATAGCACCGTTTATAACATTTGCCCACATCGACTTCTTCTGTTTTTCGTCAGTGTTATCTGTGCCGAATTCATATTGCATTTCTGATAGGTTTTCAAAATCTTCAGGATAATCCTTTGCAAGTGCGAACGATAAGGCGTGAAATTTTGCGAGATATTCAACACTGGCGCACGCATGCTCCCAATCTATAGATTTGAGTCTGTTAAATGATTTATATCCGGATGCGATTAGATTCTCCATAATGATGGTCTCTTTTCCGTATTCATCA
Source organism: Delias oraia (assembly GCA_018230265.1). Classification (NCBI taxonomy): domain Eukaryota; kingdom Metazoa; phylum Arthropoda; class Insecta; order Lepidoptera; family Pieridae; genus Delias; species Delias oraia. The sequence continues at coordinate 30,787 of DWCF01000485.1, forward strand.
CAGCATCCGTAAAATGTGGGAAACTTCAATTGGTCAGCATCAGACACTTCATATTTTTTTTGTAAAATGTCGTAAAGTTTAGCTATTTTTGTATATGTCAATCTTTCTCTTGTGAAAATCCAGTCAGCGTTCATAGCCTGTCTTATTTGCCCGCCAATAATCGCAACTTTGGCAAATAATTTCAAATCTTCTTTGGAGGTGGTGACATCAACGAGGAATATTTTGGAAGTATAATTGGCTCCGCCTGAGGACACAGATTTCACTTTGACATCTTGGATCTTGTAGCCGCGTTCATCTAACTCTCTATTTAGAACACTGCACAATGTTTGCTCTACGTCTGACATGATTGCTCCTCAATCAACAACTGGGTGTCAGTGTGGCCTGACGTCAGGCTATTGAGAATCTGAGAGTTATTATGACGCAACATCTTGATTATGCTGTTTTTCTATGTTATGGTCGTGAGTTAATCGCAATTTCAAATATAAATATTATTTATTCCCATAGACATGTTGACCTTTGTGTATAAATAATGTGCTTATCTACATCCTTATTTTTCACTGCCAGTTCTAGACGCGGCAACTCTGAGAATAACAGTCAAGAAACTTAGAGGAATCCGTTTTTGAATTGGTGTTTTTAACATAATTATTAATATTGCACTATTGAACAACTAGCACATACGCCTCACTAATTTTCAAATGGATATCTTTATGTTAATGAACATATATATCTATAACATATTACATATTTCAATTTAAAATATAATCATTTGAAGTTAAAGTAACAAATCAGAGTTACAAATACAAACCTGCATTGTGTACCTATAATTAAAAACCTGTTTAAATTAATAGTGACATAATTAATAATATTTTTCATTTAAAGTTTTATAGTTAATTTTATAAGTGATTGTAAAAAACAGTAACAATTTATTATGGTCAAATAAGTGATCTGAAATAAAATGATTATGAAAACTTACATGATTCTGTTTAACTTATACAGATAAGACAATGTTAATATTCACCACGAAGTCCGTCGGTTCAGCTATTATTATTCAATTCTAATAATATTGTTTGATATAAAAACATGATTAACATTGAATACCTAGATATCAGTGAGGGATAAAGTTATAAGATGATGTTTGCGGTTTTCTAAGTAAGTTACACTTCTTTTATTTGCTATTGTTAAATATTTAACACGGAAGAATTGGCTATTATGAAAAAGCCATATCATGTACCATCTTTGTTTATAACAAGGATATAAACAATTTTTTTTAATGGTATAGCTGACAACGAAGCAAGTGGGTCTCCTATTTGGTTAGAGACCACTGCCGCCTATTGAAAACTGCGCAACAGTCCGCGAATTAGTCATATTGCCGGCTTTTCACGCCACTTAACTGCTTACGGCGTTGCAATTTAACGGCATTTTAAGGGCCTCCGATATCCTGACTTAGTCAGCGAAACACAGTAGAAGCACTGTTACAAATACAACTGCTATTCTGTGAGCTCATCGTAACACTTGACATTTCGGCGAGCCCGCCCTATTGGTGCGTCCGTATATGCTTTAAGGGCTTGCCACGGGTGCGGCAGCATTAAGACGCTCGCCCGGCCACTATAAATCCCTCCCAGAGACCCACTAAACTATAAATTAAATTATAAGTTATAATTGTCCGGACCGGGATTCGATCCAAATACTTCTCGGTTCATGGTAGAGAAATTAAACCATTTAGTTATGAGTAATTTCTCATAGTCGTTAACGTTCTAGCACTGAGATGTTAAAGTTCAATTTTACTTTATTACGTCAATATTTATTTAGTGATACTGTCACTTAATCAATTAGCTTCTGTTTACTATGAACATATAAATATGAACGAAGTTAATTATTGGCTGATAAGGCTATGAACAATATAAACTGTCTATATATTACGTTCTCATTGAGGAAGGCACTTAGAAGGAAAATTAATGAAGTTGCCTGGCAATTAAAATAAATATAACAATTGCTAATATAATAAAATTAGGCGTTCTTTAATTTTGATTTAGACCAGATTACTTAAAATATTATTTTAAAATATAGAGAGTTAGAAAACATTCACTAAATGTCCCTGGCTCAAGGTTGGGATAATTTTCCATCATGTTTTATTGTTGTGTGTTTCTGTAAGCGAAATTTACCTTTCATTAGGATTAAGAATGAAGAATGTAGAAAAAATTACTTTAAATTTACGACCGCCACTGTCACCAATCATTTTCTGCATTTCCATCCATGCACCAAATCATGATTAATCTTCAGAGAAACATTACAAAAATTGCATTTATCTACAACATTAGCCAATTAATTCATTTAAAAATGTTAAAATTATCTTAAAAATGAATTAAACCAAATTGGACTTTGGTGAAAAAAAAGTTTAGAACATCTTAATTTAATTATTTTTATTTTATTCTATAGCGGACAACGAAGCAGGTAGGTCTCCTATATGGTAAAAAAACACCGCCGCCCATAATCAACCGTCCCACAATCCGCACATTGGTTGTGTTGTCGGCCTTTTACTCTCACTCTCTCTTACTCTCTACGAAACACAGTACAAGTACCGTTTTACACTGAATATTCTGCTATTATAATTAAATGCCTTCATAAATAATAATTATTAAAAATTTATTATTATATTATCTTTATCTGTGTCACATATTACTGTCGTTGATGAAAAAAGATAACAGGCGTCCTTTTCAACGGGAAATGTACTTATTAAAAAGAATAGAATGTAAAAAAAATCTTGAGTTTAAATACGAATGGTAGGAGGTAAGGAGTGATGTTGGACACTTCTTTGACGGTGAACAAGTTTTGTGGACGTCAGATGAAGTGAAGAATTATTTTGAAATGCAGTGCAGTATTTTTGTTTTTTTACTAGTGTGCGTTGGAAGTTTTGGAAGTAAAATCGAATTAAACGGTATGAAATAAACGATATATTAATTTTATTTATTGTGAACAAACTTGTTAAGAAGTGTGATATAAACTCGAATATTAAATTTTTAACTATTAATTTTTAATCAGCTACAAAATTAAAATGAAACTAATTTTTAAAATATTTAAGAAACTAGAAGTTTTAAAAAATGCTGTTTCAGTTAAATATTTTACTTTAGTTTCTGTGCCATTTTGAATAACCATTTGAATTATACAATATCTTCTTATGTCACTGCGCGAAAGAACACGATACTATTTTATGAACCGCCCCGATATTATTTTGGTATTGTTTTATGTTATGTACTATAAAACGCAGTCTAGATTCCCGCGAAGAGAGACAGTCGCAGCATGTTAATATGTTTAATAATTCGTACTATTAAATAACTTTCACGCCTACCCAGAATTAGAAATAAATAAACTAAACTTCTATATTAAAATTTATGGAAATTTTAATAGCCTCAAAGTTCACATTCCAATGACATATATAGCATTTGGTGACAGTCTTCACTATAAACAGATACACAAAAACATTAAAATCAATAATGTAATCGTGTTGAAATGATATTTCGTTATAGTGAAGCAACTTGACCTATACTGTATGCCATTGGGCGTAATTAAGTAATACATAGTTTAGTTTATCCATATTACGTAAATTAAAGTATTTCATTATAGTAATCTGCTATCTGGCTCAGTGATCTTATTTAGAGTTTAAGGACAGTCTTTTACTCGCATTGGTTTAAGGCGAGGTTTTTTAATCCAAATATATTTCACTCTTTTTCGAAGTCAGTTACCCTAATATAGTTAACCCAATATCAATGCATACTCTCAATAGATCAATCAGAGTATTGCAAATTAAATATTGTGCCAAGTGGTTTTTACAAAGAGAAAGGGCCAAACAGAACAATCGTATATTCTTATAATCGTACATACGGTAAATAATAAAACCACAACGACATAGACAATACAAAATTAATTGTGTTTATTTAAACGGCCGTTGAAATTACGAGAATTTTCTTTCCGGTACAAAAGATCTCAACGGAACAATTTCGGATTTATAACTTGTTTAATTATAATACATACGTACATAAATTAGCCTTAATTGTTTGTTCTTTAGTATTGATAAATTTAATACTTGGTTCAAATATTTGTGAATATTTTTTTTTATAAATTTTTGAAAAAGATTTTGACCTACCTTGAAAATATAAATATTTAACATTTGTAGGAAGTCAGAAGCAAAACTTTTTTGAAGTGTTAATGGTTGCGATGAAAAATACCTTCAAATGTTGTACTAAATTAAAAAATACCGATTCGAACTTTCACACATTAAATTTTAAACACAGCAACGTATGCGCTTAAATTCGGTATTGGGAGTAAAAAATATGTCTTCATTAAAAAAATATGCAATATTTTGTTGGTTTTAATTGTTTATAATAATTATATAGATATACTAGTGGACCCAATAGACGTCGTTCTGCCCAGTACGCTACGGGGTTGACTTATGGGACATTTTTTATTATATTTCGGCCAATTTTTGCAGTTATATTTATATATTATACATTACTTATCTATTATAGCCTATGTGTTATTCTGAGGTACTAACTATATTAATATAAAGTTTTTTTTATAGTATAGCGGACAACGGAGCAGGTGGGTCTTCCATATGGTAAGAGAACACCACCGCTCGTGGACCGCACTATATTCCGCGTATTGTTTGTGTTGCTGGCCGTTTCCGGCACTTAGGCGGCATTTTGAAAGGCCTCCGATATCCGTACTCACTCAGCGAAACACCGTTTCAAGTACAACTACTATTTCACGCTGAGTATTCTGCGAGCCCGTGCTTCGGACGAGCCGGCCCAATTAGTGCGTCCACATATGCTTCAGAATGGCTCTCCCACGGGTGTCTGAGTCAGCGGTCGAGAGGTTAGACAGTTAAAACTCGGCTGACTGTGCTCATGAGAAAAGAGACATATTGTAAGATTTCATTAAAATCCATTCCGTAGTCTGTGTGTGAAAGAGTAACAAGAATCCATCCAGCCATGTATCCATACTTACAGACTTTCAGAGTAGGATCAGATTTTTATGACTGCCTAATTTAATAAGTTAATAAATTATTGAATTGTGACTAAGTAGTAATATTATTGAAAGATATGTCAAAACGCCAGAACATGTAAGATCATGTCAGATCTGACCTTTAAAAATGGCATTGAAATAATATTACAAGTAAAAGGTAACTGATTGACAAAAAAAATCAAAACCAATTTAATACTAGATTACGATGTTTGTAGGAGGAGTCGTTGAGATAACATTGGTGAAGTGGTAACTCAAGTAAACTAGTAATAAAAGTTGTTAATTTTCAGCGACCCTACAAGAATGGTTTCCGCCTTTATATGCGTTAGACAACTGGGCATCATGTCAGCAGCCGAAAGACAAGTATTGCTTAGTAGATGCTGTATTACACTCCAGCAAGCCTTCGCCACTCCTGGATATGCTAGAGGTTAGTGTTCGACGTTCCTATGCACTTTCTGATGTCGTGTAAGGACGTTTAAAATATAATCGTTGTAGAACTGTAGTAGTGGAATTGTTAGAAACCTTTACTGTGCTTTGTATGCATTCACATATATTAATATTATGTTATTACGTTTAATAACTAAAAAGATTTGCTTGCATACTAATTTTGATTCAGATCAGTTGATTCTTCAACTATCTAATGACATAATAAAAATGAAACATAGGTGGCCCAAACCTGGTATTGCACTATTATCTAACTTGATCTACATATTTTTAATTGGAGAACGAAAGAAGTGTGTGCGTGAATTTTCATCTTTATTTTACAGAAATATTCATCTGAAACATATAAACATTATAACAGGACACAGATTCATCGAGGCGTATGCATGTCGAGATGCCAGGGGGAAAACAATACTGACGATTTGCTTGAAATGGCACAAAGCTGCATCAACAAAAGTATACAGCCTTATGAGCTTCAGGTAATTAATGAACTGATCATAAATACACGCGGTGTTTTAATGAATTGCAAGCTACCTCGAAAGTAAAGCATCGTGATTTTTATTATTAACAATCTTTTATGAATCGTTTCTAAATTGTAATCACGTGTAACATTTCTAAGGCTGTAAGCAGTTGAAGTTTGGTTAAAACATTTCAATTCCGCTTCCAGGCACACGTGACATCAGTAGATTGGTGCTACACGGCCGGCGTTTCTCGTGTCTCTAAGTCGGCTCGAGTTATGGCTGTGATCATGGCTACTTTACTGATCGTGATAGTTACAGCTACAGGTGTACACTGTATAGATTCAAAAATGGGTCAGTAAGCCTGTAAATATAAGCTTTGAATGTACAAACTTAAAAATTTGAATCATTAAGATTTCAAATATATTTAATAAATATTAATATTCTAGCAAATAAATATATCATGGCATTTTCCCTCAAGAAGAATTGGTCGATTCTGACAAGGACAAGAATAAATCCGAAACAAGAACCACGATTTAAGGACCTTCAAGCTTTAGATGGACTAAAGTAAATTACTTTCTTTTATGTATTTTTAAATATCTATTATTCGTAAACAATATGAAGTAACTACTCGTTTATAGCGCTTAGTTTTTTATCATATAGCTGCAAACGGGGCAGGTGGGTCCACTAAAGGTCACCTCTGGCCATAGATAACCACGCCCACAATAGGCAATCAGATTGTGTTGCTGGTTTTTACACTGCTTAATAGGTATTATTAAGTGGGTCCCCGGTAATCCCAATCACTCATCGAAACGGTATTCGTACATTTTCACAATGGTATGCGTCGTGCTCATGGTATCATTCCAGACAAGCGGGACCAATAAATGCCTCAGCATATATTTAAACATGGCTCGCCCTCCTGTTTCTAAGCTTGTTAACAAGATACTGATATAACTTACCCTTTAAAGAAATTATCAAGGTGACATAGCAATTGGATTTAATATATTTTTTAATAGTTCTTTAAATTTTATAAAATAAATAATTAAGCACCTCATACAAATTTTTGATTTTATAATTGTATAATTCGAGGAAACAGTTTAAGAATCCGGCGATTACCGTTTACGTGGCTTGCAACACTTGGCACGAAAATGGTCAAGGTTAAATTAACTTTTTAAACTGGTCAAAAGCACGGCCAAAATTAACCAATGTTTCCTTAAAACTTATATTACGCAAATGATCAAATCATGTAACTTCGTTTGCAATTATAATGACATACTTATTAATTTAAACATAGAGCTTAGATTATTCGAGATTGAAGAACTATTTATTGGCCACGACAAAGGGTAAACACGAAGACTCAATAGCCGAACTATTGCAATATTATAAAAATGTACAAAAGCTAAATTCACTAATAAGGAATTAACTTTTTTTATTATAGTATAGCGGACAACGGAGCAGGTGGTTCTCCTATATGATAAGAGACTACCGCTGCCCATGAACAACCGCGCCACAGTCCACGAATTGGTTGTGTTGCTGGCTTTTTACGCCGCTTAAGCGGAATTTTGCTGGGCCTCCGATACCCTCATTCACTGAGCGAAATACAGTAGAGGCAGCACCGTTTAAGAGTAATCTGTGAGCCCGTGGTATCATCACTTCGGACGAGCCTGCTTACTACGGGTGTGACAGTATTAAGACACTCATCCGGCCACTGTTAAGCTATTCCAGTGACCGAATAAATTTTAATTGAATTTATAATTGCCCGGACCGGAATTCGAACCCAATACCCCTCGCGTTATGGAAGATCTATTAAACCACTTAGCTATGAGGCTCTCAACTTTAACTTTGCACATAATCAATCTTCTGAAATCTATTAGTTATATTATCATCTATTACCAAAGTATATTTTACACTTTGATAAGAGTTTGTAAAGTATCTTATAAATATGCAACCGCTATTTTCAATTTATTTGTTCTTATATTTTTGCAGAGTTTTAGGAATTCAAAGTGTAATGTTTACACACATTATTTTAATGCATGCCTACTCTTTCACCGACAATCCTGAATTTGTAGAAATGGTAAATATATTGTAATTTAAAAAAAATATATATTTTAATATTGTATATAAAGTTTGAGATTCATTACACTCTCAGTAAATAATATAATTATATGAGTCACAACATATTAAGTAGACATATTTTGAAATGTTTTGTACTTTTTTCAGTTCTACGACAATTTTGTATGGAAGGTTTTGATGAATTCGCCGCTTCTCCTTCAAGTTTTCTTCACGATGTCAGGCTTTATCACAACATATATGCTTCTCATACTAACAGAAACAAAGAAAATATCAATAAAAGAATGCCTGTATTCCATGATTAATCGTTGGTTCAGGTCAGAGTAAAAAATAAGACTATATAATTTGTAGGTAGATACGATAAGCGTCGTTTTTTCACACGTCAAACGCGTAACGAAACTCATATCCTTTATACGGTTTATTGTATTATCCTAGATAAATAAAAATGTTCGTTGTTTTATATCTAGTACTAATTATTTCTTTTTATCTCTAGGCTAGCCCCAGTGGTAATATTTATGTTGTGGTTCACTATGACATGGTTTCCACTTCTAGGGTCAGGACCCCACTGGTCTTGGCTGGTAGAAAAGGAAGCACGAGATTGCTCATACATCTGGTGGTACTATTTGTTTTTTGCCCAAAACTTTATCGGAACAGAACGATATTGTTTGAGCCATTTATGGTAAGAATAATATTTACTGTTTATGTAATAATACTACTTTCATGTCGCTACAAATTTAAAAAGCTTAAATTTGCTAATTTCTTTGATTGATTTACTACATAATATAATATCGACCGCCGCGCCGCTCCATCATCTGTGTATTTTTCTCAGTGATTAATTTTAAATTATATATATTCCTATAGGTTTACTTTTACCAGTCTCTATCAATATTTATAAATATGAAAATGTATTATTATTTATAATTGCAATAATATGAATTAGTTATATATAACCTCATTTATGATATTAAGTATTATGTTTATAAATAATTCCATGGCTCCATTGTACAAACTGCAGTATTTACGCAGCGACATTATATTCAGACAATTATATTTGATAATTTTCAGGTATGTGGCAGCAGATATGCAGTTTCATATCTTCGGAATACTATTGCTAGTGCCTCTGATCCGATACCGGTGGTTGGTGACCCCAGTCCTGCTTACCTTATTCATTGGTTCAGGAACAGCTTCTGGAGTTGTTCACTACTTACGTGGTTATCTTCCTATGGTCGCCGGACAACCTCCTGAGTAAGTAGAGTAAAAACTACCTATAATTATTCATCTGTTTCAATTGCTTAGGCCAATGAATTCTCTTCTGTGTCTAGACATCCAAAACATTTATTTCTTTTTTATGCTACACTTTCATCAACAATAATGTTTTAATAGTCTTCAATAATATATTTACTTATATTCAACCAATTTCAGAATACTTCGGACTTTGTTTTCTACCTGGCCGCAGGTGTCTCAAATTTATATCGCACCTTGGATGAATCCTGGCTTCTTCGCAGGTATCGCCATTGGTTTCATACATTACCGTAACCACGAAAAAGGAATTAAACTCAATGAAAAGAAGGTAAAATATGTAAAATTATGTACATGAGAATGTTTCAATCTATCACTTGAGCTACGAACAGGATATATACGTATATTCTAGCTTAATTACCGTTTATTTATAATTATGAGTCAAATACTGTTTAAAATAGCAATGTAAAGAATTTAGAGAATTTATTCCACCTTGTACTTTACCCGTAATCTCTAGATTTACTGCAAAGAGATATGGTTTTATTTAAAGTACTTTTTATATTATATAGCAGATAACGGAGCTGGTGGGTCTCCTATATGGTAAGAGAACGCTGCCGTAGTTGGACAAACGCGACATAGTCTGCGCATTGGTGGTGTTACCGGCTTTTTACGCTGCTTAAGCGGCATCTTAATCCTCACTCGCCGAAACAGTAGATGTACCGTCACAATTAAAATTAGCATTTTATGCTGAGTATTCTGAGAGCCCGTGGTATCACTTCGGACGAGACTTTATATTCTAAATAATTGTTTTTTAGTGGTTTCGCGTCTTAAGCCATATGTCGCTACATATATGCACGGCAGTGGCAGCTCTAGGAATATTCTTCTTAGCTGATGACCCTCCTGCATTGTGGATTTCGGCGCTCTACTCCTCTTTCGATAGACCTATTGTAACCGTCTTCTTAAGTATTATGATCTTGGGGTTTGTGAGTAAATGTGAATGTGAGTGTCATATTAAATCTTAGCTTAAAACTTTTACTTCTCTTTTTATACAATTACAATTTATATATGATTTGGATATAAATATAAATTCTTACTTGCAATATCGATGTAGGTACATGTTTTCAGGTATAATCCTAGCATAGAAAAAACATTATATTACATTTATTGATTACAACACGATAATGAAATATTTTTTTTATTTATTCTATAACGGACAATGGAGAAGATGGGTCTTCTATATGGAAAGAGAACACCGCCGCCCATGAATAACCACGTCATGGTCCGTGCATTGGTTGTGCTGCTGCCTTTTTACGCCGTTTAAGCAGCACTTTTAAGGGCTTCCGATATCCTCACTCACTCTGGGAAACACAGTACGAGTGCCGTTTCGGGATGAGTATTCTGTGAGGCCGTGGTATCACTTCGGACAAGCCGGCCCATATGTATACCCATCAGCACATGCTTCGGCATGGCTCTCCCACGGGTGCGACAGTATTAAAACACTCGCCCGGCCACTGTCAAGCCTTCTGGCCTTGTCTATTATTAATGTTATTAATATATTCTGGTGTTTCAGCGCCGATACTAAGGATATGCTCCTGGAGCGGTTTTCACGTATTGGCGAAACTATCGTATTGTGCTTACATCATTCACTTTACTATTCTCCGTGTAATTATGGGGAACAATGGCTATCTTGTCCATTCAACTTTATTTTCAATGGTAATATCATCTTACATTCACGTACTTCTGTATATCTTCTATATTCTATATAAAGATCCTCTTAATAGATTGGCAACAAATAATACAAAAAACGTAAAAAAACACAAAATATATTCTGAATACGTTTCCCGGCCTCAGCTGATTTTGTATAGTAAAATCTATAATATTTTTTTCAGATCTGTTTAGTTATCCTCACCACATTTTTGACATATATAGCCTGTATTCCTGTATATCTGATAATCGAGCTACCAATGATACGATTATGGAAGGCTGTATGCGAATCTGTTAGACCCAGCCCTTACATACCTCCAGCACTTAAGATGGACCAACAAACCAACGACCATGTAGAAGTTTAGTTTTGTTGGTTAAAATAGAATAATTTATATATATGTATGGATTTAAAACGAATCTCACTTGCTTTGATATTAGAATTGTTTCTGTCAAAGAGCAAACAACTGTATTTATGGTACCAATATTTTACAAATTATTATATGGAGACCACTTATTATAAATCAAAAAGTAAAGTCGTAATAGGAAAAACCTAGACGTATCTTAGTTTTAATATTGTAAATACATAGTTAGATATTATTTGCACGTATTTTATTTAAGACTATTCGTTTCAGAGCCGGAATATGGGAGTCTGTGTGTTACTTCTTTAGTAAAACTAGAATTTATTTTGTAAATGGACACATATCAAGTTCTTATGTTTAATTTTACTATTCATAGAATAGAGCAGTTAAAAGTATAGTTTTTTCTATTTCTGTGTTTTCGACCAAATTTTTTATGAGTCAAAACTTATGTTGAAGAATAAAGAAAAGACAACGCTTACATAATATATTTTAATACATAATATTAGAATAAAATTTGCTAGTATTAAATAATTATAACAATTTATACTTCAGTTTATACTTTTACACACTTCACAAAAAAGTATAATAACAGATGTCCGTAATATTTTTTAGGGTAGGTATAGAGAACAACGGAGCAGTTTGGTTTTCTATATGTAACAGAACATCGCCGCTCATGGACAACCGCGCTATAGTCCGTGCATTGGATGTGTTGCCGGCTTATTACCCCGCTTCAGCGGCATTTTTCGAAGGGCCGCGCATGTCCTCACTCAATCAGTGAAACAGTAGAAGTATCGTTTCAAGTATAAATACAAATTCACACTGAGTATTCTGGAAGTCCGTGGTATCATTTGGGATAGTCATCCCGATTAGTCCGTTAGAATATACATCAACGTGGTTTCCCAATGAGTGCGATATTATTAAGACACTCGCCCGGCCAGTATCAAGCCTTTCCAGAGACTGAATAAATTATAATTTATAATTGTCCGGATCGGGATTCGAACCCGATATCTCTTGCTTCATGGTAGACTTGAAAACCCACGTAGCTACGAGGCATTAAAAAAATAGTGAATAAAATATCGATATTTTATTTACATTTTTATTTACTTGACAGAAGATAAATAATATTATGAGGATGAAAAACACCGAACAATTCGCAGTCACTCAAACCAATACAATATAAATATTTAGAATAATATAAATTGCATAGATCTAGTAATATAACTCGTTTTGTTTCTAAACTTCATTCTGTTGACCATTCATACCGGCGTTGTCTGATTTATCGATATCCGGTTTTGGGTTTCGGGCCGGAAGAGATTTCTTGCCTAGCACAGCGTTTCCCAATTGAATTATTGGCAACTCGATAAACAAGCAAACTGGAATACTTATGATGTATGTAATTATCGTTCCCACTATTAGAATAGATATCTGTAAGAAATATTTTACAATAAAGTAATCATTATACTCCTAGGCAGGTAAAAGTTAGGCAGATTTGTAACTTTATAACATAAAATACGTAAACTTTAGTAAAAACACGAAATCATGTTAATACAAATTCTAAACACTAATTACTTATAAAATGTGGTCACGTAATACTTATCATATTGAATAATCATTTTAAACTTCATTGTCAATTTAATAAGGAGATTGTCTTGATTTTCGCTAACTTTATTATCAACTTTAATCTAATAAGATCGCTTTGACGGGAAGTATCCATAAACCTAATTGATTTTATCACAGTACAGTTTAGCAAAACCACATAATAAATAATAGTAATATAAACTTACCATAAAGAACAAGGAGACATGACCAAGATGTGAGCTAAAGCCAACTGCATATCGTAGAACAATGATATGGATAACGAATACGGTGTACGTTAATCTTCCGAGGACGTGGAAACCACGCCAGGAGAAGATCTTCAAAAACGGAGCTAAGAGAATAAATCTTCGTTAATATTTAAATCAAAATTCAGGCTTTAGCTACTATCTCTAATTAGATTAAACTGATAAAGCAGGATTTATAAATTTTATTATAAGGTTATTTAGGTCACACAATCAATTACATAATTTTTTCCTGTCACGGGCGTTACCACCAATAAGTGATAAAATTGAATTGTTTTTTATTTATTTTATCATATCTGCACATAATCTCCGCTAATTACTTATATTTTTACATTACATACAGTTTCATTATTACAGCGCAAACTGACAAAAAGCGTAAATTATATAACTGAAAACCTTAACAAAATGGTATATATTATATTATGTTATCCGTTAGAAGACCACTTCTAATATTATGTGTGTGTGTCGATAAAACAAATTTGATGACGTAAGCCATTACTAATATATATTATGTACATGCACAATAATCATTTACTTTGGCACTTATTGACAAGACCCAGAAAAAATACGCAGAAGAGCAGTGAGATGACGGCTCGATCAAGTCCAGCGTAGACAACGGAGGCCCAGAGAGGTGGAGTTTTGTCAGCCAAGAAAGGAGTCCCGCATATAAGCACCACGTTTATCAGATGGAGGGATAAGGGATTCGTAATATTAAACCAATGAAACAAATTGGTAAGAAAACTATTAAATACGTGCTCTTTTCACAATTTCATTGTTAATTTTCATTGTTAATGATCTTTGAAGAATATACATGTCAGTATTTATTAATTAAATATTGTTTTAACATAGTTTTTAACCATGCAAATATCCAAAATTTGGTTCTTGGTTTTATTTTATTTACCTTTTGTTCATTGAGTTGAATTGAGTTGATTTTCTTGTTGGTTTTTATAGTGAATGAAGACGGTTGCGATATCGCATACATAGCCAGATAAGTTCACCCATGGAGTTATGTAGAGATACTGTATTATCTTGGAGCCACGAAACAACGTGCGTAGTATTCTACCAGAGATAAAAATTATTTTAGTATTTAGCAATTTACCTACACTGTTAAATTGTTGGTACTAATTAGTTAATTAAAATTCCAAAATCATATATTTACATAGTGCTTTGTAATAATTTTGTTTTGTGCATAATTACTACATAGATGGAGCAGTAATTTATAAGTAAAATATAACTGATTTTCTACTTGACGCGGTGATGAATTTTTTTATTCATTAGAATTTTCGATAAGCATTGAAATATCAATTTTCCTATAATGTAAATATATATATGTTTACTAGTAGACTCGGCAGACGTTGTTCTGCCCGCTACACTACCCACCGAGTCTGACTTACATGTTTCGATTAAATATTGTCATGTTTGCACAATACAATTATAAACTGTAATCTATGTCTTATTCTGATTATACAAAGTTTGACTAAAATACGTTATGTATTTTCACGTGAAGGAATAAAAAACATTCATCGGAACAAACTTTCATATTTATTAAGCACAAATAAGTAAAAAGCAGGAATAATTTCACTGTATTATCGTCACTATAATTTTGAATTTTTTACAGTTCGGTCTGTGTAACACGTGGTTGGCTATGCTAACACCAAAAATTAAAAAAGTAGAAATAATTAAATTTCACGCTATTTCGTTTAGTACAAAATAAATTTAATTTATACTTTAGCCTCAATAA
>DWCF01000486.1:0-45627 GCA_018230265.1 Delias oraia
CTCAAGATCGCAGCGGGTGGGCGTCTTTGGGGAGGCCTATGTCCAGCAGTGGACTTAAATGGGCTGATGATGATGATGATGAATGTTAACTAATGAGTAATACATAATCATTAGTAAATATAATTATATTTTCAATTATAAATCAAACAATACGTTAACATAGGAAATTTGGTAAATTATTAAAATTAAGTAATATAGGTATACCATAGGCATACCTATTGTGTTTAAATGTGACTAGCCTAAAATTTACCTGAAGAAAACAGATGCGTTCACTAGAATCAAGGAAGTTGCTAACATTCAATATGGCCGTAGCTGAAGTCTACTAGTTGGTACACCACCTGACTGATGCACGTGTTTTTAAACCGATAGGGGCATACTGCATTTAGATTAGGGGCAACTCAATGGACTCGCTAAACGAATATAGAGTTTGTATTAAAAGTGATAAGATACAAATTTCATCTTCTCTGTGTATTAAGATTTAACGAAGTTTTTTTTGTTGCTGTCGTAAACGTGCCACCTGGCCTTTTCTCCTGACCATAAGCGCCCATTGAATCTTATTAGGAATCTCTATTGTTATTTTATATTATGTATACAGTAATCTCTAGTGATTTTGTGTCTGATATTTCTTATTTCAGAAAGCAGATAGTAATGTTTTCATATTTTAATGTCTTAAAAATCTGATGAAGCATAAGGCGATATTTATTGTGATGTGTATATTTGATTTGATGCGTTATTGTGATATATAGACTTTGAAAAACTTATTTAAAGCCAAGGCGAAATAAGACCTAAGATCGTGTTAATTGAGACGGCTAGACATCTCTATTTACTACTCGCTATGGCTTTTAACTGTTACCAATGTGGTGCAATTTCTACTTTCTATATTATCTATAACTTGCTTTTTTGCAGAAATGTTATGTTACTATCAATAATTGAATGTAATGATGAGAGTATTTTATCTAGTGCAAGTTTAGTATGAGAAATATATGACTACACTTGGATAATATGTAATATGAAATGACATATAATTTTAGTAAGACCCCGTTACCGTCGAAGATAGTGAAGGGGTCGATGCGTCTTTTCCTCGCCCCTTACTTTTTTCACTTACACAGTAACAATATTTGTTATCGAATAACATCAAGTTATGATGAATTTATTTTAAAAGTGTTATATATTGCGTTATAGGTTCAACGATATGCATGTCTATTTTAGGTTGAATGTTTTTAGTATAACCAGTTTGCAAAATGTTAGCCTTTGCTTGAAACCATAGTATGAAACTTGTCTCTACCTATTAAAAGAATCAAAATATTCCACACAAATATTGAAAAGCAGTATTTAAATGAGCTTTTTTAGGTAATTAAGGTAAATTGTGATATTATACCTTTTTTATTCTATTGTAGACAACGAAGCAGATGGGTCTCCTGTATGGTAAAAAAACCGCTACCCATGAACAACTGCGTCAAAGTCCGCGCATTGGTTGTGTTATCGGCTTTTTACGCCGCTTAAGCTAATTTTAAAGGGCCTCTGATATCTTCACTCACACAGAGAAACATTACAAGTACCATTTCACGCTGAGTATTATGTGAGCCCGTGTTATTGCTTCGGACGAGCCGGCCCAATTTGTGCGACAGCATATGCTTCAACATACCTTTCCCTCGGGTGCAACTATATTACGACACTTGCCTGGCTACTGTCAAGTCCTTCCAGAAACCGAGTAAATTATAAATTTAATTATAATTTATTTTTTATAACAGTCCGGACCGGGATTCGAACCCGATACCTCTTGCTTCATGGTACACTTTTAAAACTATCAAGCTACGAGGCACTCAAATTTACTTACGTCAATATTTAAAGTGGCCAATAGCGTGATGTAAAAAATCTGTCACCTGGCTGCTTTTGTAATTATTCATGAAGCAAGCCATATAATATATCGCTAAGAAAAACTAAATAGAGGAAATAAGGAGGTTAAGGGGCACCGACCTTATGTTAATAGTATAATACTTATATAGCATAAGACTTAAACGTATAAGCTGGGTATTCAGCACGACGCCCTAACATTAATCATACCTACGTATATTAATTTAATTATTTCTTCATTTAAATTAGAATTAAATCGAGAGCATTGTCGTTTGGATTTTCACGTTGCGATAAGAAAATGAAAACAAAATATATTCCAATATTGTGATAAAGGAAACTAAATAATCCAGGTATTACAAGACTTCAATGATTCTTGTTTCTATTCTGGGTACATACAGATTTAATATAATACGTGTTTGTAATAGAGGGTCAAAGATGCATAATAAAAAAATAAGAATATACATTAATTGACATTGACTTGATTGAAGAATTTAATATGTACCGACACATGTTACAAGCGAGGACGACAAGATCAGAATTCTTCAATACCATTCAGCCGGTAAATCGGATACATATTCGATAAGACTGCCTGGTAAAGTTGTAACTTATATAGTGATCTGCCATAGAGAAAATATGAATGCCTATAATCATTGATCAATAACGTTAAATAAAAGCGTAGATATTCAATGTATTGTCGTCATCTAGGTCGCAGGATCATTTGAAGGTTGGAATTTATTTGTGGCGTAATGTTGACCAGCGTCAACTTTCTCCTTTTTTAAAAAGGCATCCCTGGTTCTTATAACATATGTTACAACATAATACATTTCAGCTACAGCAATGGGAATTCCTAAAATTGTTGAACATGGATGGGTTTTTACGTATGCACTTTTATTGACTAATACTTATTCATATTGAAATGACATAACAATTTAATTCTGTCACATCATATTTAAATACAAATCATAGAGCTAAATAAGCCAATCAAAGCAGACTGATCCGAGTGCTTTTAAATACTTTTTCTAAAAGGTCACTAGTATTTCTGTAAGGTCAATTATTTGTCTGCCTATTTTATTGCTTCACTGTACCACGTAGCAATTCCGACCAAGGCTAAAATTGCTTTATTTTTTCAAATACATAATGACTTGTAGATAGCGTAATGTTATTAGGAACTAAATTAAATTCAAAAACGGTACTTGCAATAAAACAAGATTTCATAATATGTAATTCTATTTTTTCGTACAATTAGCTGTTAAGCACGTTCACTTTTACATAACGTATTGACGTTGGATAGTTCAATGATTAAATTATTCGTTTGCTTTATCATTCCTTTCTATTAGTAATAAAATTGGTTTTATTTGCTTTTTATTTTATTATTTTGTTGTTATTGCACTGGCAGTTAGGTAATATGTAGTAACCCAGCTTCAAAAGACTTGCACTGTGACAATTTAAGTTTTAAAATAATTGAAATAACATTAAGTATGTGTACTGACCTTGCCAATCAGACCGGTTCGCCATTCGACTGGTTTCTTATAATTTTTATTAAAGATCACGATTTAGTGTGTACTGAAATTATTATATTTACAGTTTATTGAAAATAAATATATATATACATATATGTCTGTATATAAATATATTCAGGAGGCAATGGCTGTGTTCATGTCTAATAATATGGCCGTGAATGCTAGTTCCGGGTCATCCCCTCTTGCATGGGCGCGATGCAACTAAATTTCACATTGAGTTCGCTTGTTAAGTAAGTAACTAAAGCAATTTTTAAGTTTACATCATCGTCGCTGCCCAGCCTAGTTATGTTTCTCGCATTCAACCGCAGATTGTGTAACGAATTGAAGATATTGTTGCCTATACACCTTTTCGGTCGGATTCTAGACGAGGATAAAAAATACAAATGTCAGATTGATACTCATGTAATTATACACATTATCAAATATATTTTGAGAGTCTCGTAGCTGAGAGGTTTATTAAGTCTAACATGAAGCGAGAGGTTTCGGGTTCGAATCTCGATATGGGCTTGACATTGGCCGAGCGAGTATCTTTGTGGCACGTGTGGAAAAGCCATGGTGAAGCATATGCGTACACACTAATTGGGCCGGCTCATTCGAAATGATACGGCACGGCATCACACGGACTCACAGGAGTCCGTGTAATGCCGTGCCGTATTATTTTATACTCAGCATGGATTGGTAGTTGTACTTGTAATTATTTTTCTACTGTGTTTTGTTGAGTGAGTGAGGATATCACAAGCCCTTTAAAATGCCGATTAAGTGACGTAAAAAGCCAACAACACAACCAATACGCTGTGGCGTGTTTCCCATGGGCGGCGGTGTTCCCTTACCATATAGGAGACCACCTGCTCCGTTGTCCGCTATACCATAAAAAAATATATTGTATAGATATTTTAAGCTTTATAATAAATTATATAATTTAATAATATAATCTAACTTGTATCATGAATTAATTACTAGTAAGACTCACTGTGATACTTTTCCGTTTCTATACAATTCTACATGTTTAGAAAAGGTTCAGCCATTCATAAACAATGAATTCAAATTAGTATTAAAATTACTTTTTTCTATTCTTTTCTCACAAGGTTTGTCCCGAATGGAAGCAAAAATTGTTTCCATTCCATTATGATGTAGTCCAGGTGTATGCAAATAAAATACAGGCACGGGAATGCTTAGTGATATACTATATTATACGATATTGTATTAACTGAAAATTCGTACTATTGCTTTTAACTTACCTAGTTACTGACCTGTCTAGTGGTTTAGTCCTAAAATTTGAAAATTACTGATTTCTGATCTATCAAAAATTGACTTCCAGAAAAAACTGAGTTTGTCAGACGACAACAAAAGATATCAGAGTGGGCAGTTCAGTAAATGAAATACATTACTAATAGTCTTAACTAAACAAGTCGTGGTTTGCATTTCGCAAAGTACAGCATATTTTATACAGAACTATAATTGAAACATATATTTTTTTAAAATAATGTTACTTAATAATAAATATTGTTACTTAAACTATAGTTAACATCTATGTTTTATTTTTCCAGGACAGATTGACAACACCTAAAATACAGTTCCTGCCCGGAAATGAGGGGGTGAGTAATCTTTTTACATAACAAAATCATTCAAATTACAATATACTCTGCTGGTTTCCACCACGTACTAGTATTTTTCGAAACGAAAAGGCACGTACTTACAAGCTCAGTTTACATAATACCAACACAATCATGTAGAGTTTGGAAATAACAATTGAGAAATATAATTATATACTATGTAAGCAAGTTGCTCAGAAAAAATATACAAAAGAAGTAGGTAATATATTTTAACATTTCGGTAGTCACTTAAAATTCTCCTGAAACATGACTATTAAAACTTAAGTTTTTTCATTTGTTTAGGGTACAAAATAACAAAGAGAAATTTTTCTTCCACGCTTTTATGACAAACGTTTCTTTTGAACATCCGCAAATACCTTACAATAAACCTTTTACTTAAATTCTTTTAAAATTCTAGCCAGTAGATACTATTGTTTAACGTTAATTTTTTTATGAAATGGTGACATTGCGAATTGTCTATTTTGAAGGGGTATTTATGTTAACAACAATAGGCCGGTACTTGAACAGGTATGAGTAGAGTAGACTATTCCGCCGTAGACATATTATGCGTCTGTTGCTAAGGCGCGAGGAGGCACAGGATTAAAGTAGAGGTCTGTAAGCATATAGCAAGCACTGCGGAGAGGCAGGAGTTGCAGACGTCGCCGCCGGGCCTTGACTCGCCTTAGGCCCGTACCAGTTAACGCTTGCGGCACTCGATACGCTTGCGAAATTATATGATGACCCACTTTACCGATTTCGTTTTGCTGTTTGCCGTTGCGGTTGCTCTATTAAGTGTTTTTATCTAACATTTCGAAAATAGTTTAGCCCCAACTCAACATTGATTTCATTGAATTTTTCCCAAATCTATTTCGTTTTATATCGCAATGTCGTGGGCCATTGATAGTTCAACAGATTTAAATGGTAATTCTGGCTGAGTGGGTGTAACGGGCACTGTAATGCTAAGTCTGTGTGTAATAAGCTGATTAAGCGATAATATAAGAACGTAACTAATGCAATATTGTTTACACGGTGTTACTACTCGCTATTCTCCGTCCGACGGGCTCAAGTGGCGCCGCCGACCGGTTTAGTTGCCACTGTCCCTCGCCTGCCGGTTTGACGTGGTCACCTCTCTTACTGGTCGCCACTTGTCCGCTACATAAAATATGTAAATGACCGCTGACAAAGCGACCGAACAGCGCTTCTCTCTCTCATTCGAATCTGATATAAACACACACACTCGATTTAGCGAACGGCCGTGTCAACGCGTCGCGAAAAGGCAACGACAAAACAAGAGATCGTTTTACGTGAACCACTTGTGATAATATCATTCCTCGAATATCTCGCGATCGGTGTGCTAGGTCCGAGTCGCTGGCTCATATCCAACATGCACATAATAACCACGATTCAATGAGTCTCGAGACCAGAATAGTAAATAAGATACGATTGGAGGGTGTAAAAATAGCATTGGTTCCAGTCTCCTAGCGAACATACGGTTGCACCTCTCAGGTGCGAGGGCCGTTGTCCCCTGCAAGAGTTGGTTACTTTTCCTATTTATAATGTAATTATCAAACTCGTTTGTCCGAAATGTTTCCATATTGTGGTATTTGTTGTATGTGGAGCCCAAATAAATCTACCTATGTGTATGCATGTGTATATAATTTTGTTTTAAGTCGATGCTACTACTATAAAAGCGGTAGGTAATATAGACCCAAAACTATTGGAGGCTACTTTTAAATACAATGTTTTGAGAAATCATTAAGATTTACTGGCACTTATATTTTGCAATCTATGTGCCATTGACATTTCCGGTTTATTTTTATAATGTTTCATATCGCGCAATTATAATCTATGCAATCAAATGATTCATAAAGTAAATTGTGAGATATACTGCAATACTGATATTCATCTATTACTTAAAAAATATAATGAGTTGGAAATTAACAATTACTTTAAGAGTTGTTTTGGAGAACGAAAAGTAAATTAGTTTCGGTTATAATTATCAGCGCTTTTATAAAATAACTTAGTCACAATTGGATACACGGGTCGATGTCCTTTATTTACTCGATCACCACGGGTCCGTTATTGCAAACCTTGAAAACAGGATCCATTTTATTATGCACATGAACACATTTGAATTTACTGCTACCTGCATTATTTGGGCTAAAAACTGTTTAACATTAATAACATTTTTTTGTTTTTGAAATGAACTGATATTATAAAAGTAGGTACCATATTGGATTTTAAATCAATAATATATTTGCCAAATACTTAGATTTCATGTAAGCTAATGAAATAATAGAAGAGAAAAGAAAACGGAACAAAATTAGAGTATCGAATCTGCAAATGCGAAAGCTTTATCCTTTTATTAATAATGATGCTACTTGTTAGTAAACTGAATTTCCAACAAATGTGCCCCTTAATGCGATTATATTGCTATATGGTGCACGTGGTCCAACAGTATACAAACAAGTACGCTAAGCTTAGTAAGCTAATCGCTGGACGTTTTTGGTTTATGTCAACAATATATTAATAATATTTATACCGTATATATAATATACATTTTTTGAAATAAATAATTGTCCTAAGTAATAGAGACGGTGAAAATAATAACTTAAATCGGCCAAAATTGCGTAATAAAGGTATTTGAGATGAACGGCATAAGATATAGTTTCAAATTTTCCAGTCGCTTGAGTTTTGAGTTATTGGCATTGCGCCTCACAATTACTTCAGATTATTACCTCACAATTATAATTGTACTGCATAGTTGAATTTCGTTGTGTTTATAATTAGTTATATGATCATTAAGTCGATCAGTCGTTAGTTGATTGACAGAAGTATTTAAGGGGTATTTTGTTTAAGAGCAGGTGGGTCTCTTATACGGTAAAAGAATACCGCCGCCCATCAAGAACCAGGCTACAATCCGTGCATTGGTTTGTTTTTTTTTTTGTTGAAAGGATTACCGCTGTCGGCATAAGACCTCTACAGCTTCTCGCGAACTTACTCGGCGAGCCGTAGGCTCGCCGAGTACGTAGGCTCGCCGAGTCGTGCATTGGTTGTGTTGCCAGCGTTTTAAGCGGCAACATAACCAATGTAACCAATGCCTCACTCACTCTGCGAAACGCAGTACAAGTACCGTGTCACGCTGAGTATTCTGTGAGCCCGTAGTATAACTTCCGACCCAATTAGTGCGCCAGCATATGCTTCAGCATGAATCTCTCATAGATGCAATTGCAATTCAAAATGCAATTCAAAGTGAACAATTCTGATGGAATAATATTTGACATTTAAATATAAGGGATCCATTAGTTGTGTAGAGAAGTTTGTTATGAGTCGTGTGCACGAGGGTGCCGGGAGCAGCGGAACCGTTGTGATTTCCTCGTGGTAATTGCCGAGGTATGCGGACAGCCGCGGCGGCCGACTCGTCTTATTGGGACTGCGAACGTGCTCGCTATTTACTTTCACTTTGCACTGCGCACAGTAGCGCTTACATTACTAACCTGTGGATTACACCTCAAGCTAACATTCCACGAAATCGTAAAGGTTGTGTGCGTCTCATTCAGGTAGAGGCCACGTTCATAGGGACGTGTAAAGTTAGAGCCGCTACGTGCAACCAACTTTCCCTCTTAATATTAAAATCCATTAGAATATGCGTGTGTTTAAGTTGAAACTTCTATTGAATGACCATTTGAAATGAGTGCGCATCTGAAACAGTGATACTGTTCGAAGCAACTTGAAAGCATACATGATTTTCCGTCTTGAGGTTGTTATTCCTTTAAAGAAGCGAAAGTAGGTAGGTACGTTCAGCACTCATCATCACTACTTTCAATAAATTATAGGAAGTCATCTATTGGTTTCCCTTGCGGGGGATCCATACGGTTGCAAATTATAATAATTTATTAAAGCCATGAACCGATGGCAATAATGTGTAATAATTTTTTTTAAATGGTACCTACATTGATTTTATAATACAATTTTCTCTACATTAATTAGTAAATTTACTAAATAACATAATTTATAATTAACTATGACATAAAAATTACCTTGGCGGTGTTTTAATGAGCGTGTGTTATCGTCGTAAATTAACATTTGACACATTGGTGGCCTGATAAGGAGTTTGTTGTCAATTATTGTAGAAATAATAACATTTCAACTGGCAATCACAGTGGCAATGTGACTTTTCAACGTTTTACTTTTACATTATATTGCCTTATAGATGAATATAGGTGAATTGCTTGATAATTTGTGAAATCTCTCTATGTATACGTATTGTGTGTATTGCATTCGAATTTATGTTGTAAATAAAACGGTCCACGTGCGAGATTATAAATTTGCCCAATTTTATATAAATAATTTTATTCATCGACTGAAAGAATGACTTAAGTACTTACTGATGTGAAAATGAAATTACAAACAGTTTACACCAGCAAAATTCATTATTATTTAAAGGGGCAGGCAGATATAAACTTACTACAGCAGTAATATTTTTTTAAAACATGAGCGATATAACCCCTATGGATTATAGCCGTAACAATTTATTTATCTTAATAGGAATTGTGTTAGATATGTCGGTACTTGGGCATAGTCAAAAGGTAACATTAATGAATAACCTCTTTTTAACATATCATGATTTAATTTTTACCCTACGTATAAACTGATTTGCTTAAACACAGTGTCTTGAATTTCCATTAATAGTTATAATTTGATTAATATACGTGTTTAGTTGCAAGTTTGTAATCTTATTGGCCGCGACAAAGCGCACTGCATATAAACAGTACTAGCCTAGGTGTATTACGAAATCTCAACTTGTGCTGATACTAAATTACACTTGACAGGGAACATTACGCAACTTTGGGTAAAAGTTACCGCTCTCTTCTTACGCCTTTATCTGAAGTTCAGTCGCTGACGAACTATAGTTAAACCATTTAATGCACCTAGTCTATTGATAAGTTTTATATTTTAGTAGTGTACGGGCAAATAAGAAAATACACACAATAATATACACTTAATACATTCTAATTTACTTAATGTTTGTGCTGCATTATTTTCTTTATTGCCCATATTATTTTAATTTTTTCACAATGTATAACTAAAATATATGTGTTCAACTGATTTAAGTAAAAATAATTATTTCATTATTTTGTCTATTTCACACCCTTTTTTGTTTGTCATATCTCTAAAACAAATTAGCACTTAGACCCTTTAGAATAACAAATCTTCAATTATTAACTTCAAACACAATGTTTGGATTTAGATACAATTTCGCTAAGCGAATTAATTCATCGATACTATTATAATGCAAGTCTGCTCAGCCTTAACCTAAAAACACATTTTAATTGGAAACGCACACGATCACAAGTGTGATGCCATTAATGACCAAATTTGGTTAATTACGTTTAAAGAGCAATTTAGATGCCCGGATATTAAAACTTATAGAATGCCCTTATGGAACTGGACTGAATGTTTTTTTGTGCTTTAATTTTAAAGCATACAAAGCTTAATGTTTAACATGTTTCTACAAATTACTATATCCACTAATGGAAATAATTGAAATAAAGTTATTATACTTATGGACAGAAGATAAAACTAATTGTGATTAAAATTTATTACATAGTTACCAAACTATGTAAGGAATGCCTACGTGGTAGTCCTTTGTTGTAAAATACCAATTTAACAACAAAGGACTACAAGGTAGATGTCTCGAGAAAACGATATATGAATGAGCCTTCTTAGTACTGTGTTCTCTTAAATTATAACTTACACGTTACGGTTCGTTTGCTTTTTTTATAGTATAGCGGACAACGGAGCAGGTAGGTCTCCTACATGGTAAGAGAACACTGCCGCCCATGAACAACCGCGCCACAGTCACTGCATTGGTTTTGTAGCCGTATTCACGCCGTATTATATATATATTAATTAATATATAAATATATATTTATTTATAAGAGTCACTTTTATGGGCGTTCCGATATCTTCAATCACTGCGAAACACAATACAAGTACCGTTTCACGCTGAATATTCTGTGAGCCCGTGGTATCACTTTGGACGAGCCTGAGTCAGCATATACTTCAGCATATTTCAGTATGTTTCTCTATTTCAAATTATAAAGACGGAATATTAAATAAAAAGAAATCAGTCTTTCACAATGGTTCTATCACACTGACCGACCGCGTAATACCCGTTACACAACAAATCTTATTAGGCGAAGTCTAATGGTCTACCAAGTTACGTAGAGGCTCTGTTAATTTCCTATACAAGATCTAATTGCACTTTAATATTTCCTTTGTCTAACCGAATTTGTCATTTTCTCGGTGTTTTTTTTTGGGTTTTTTACTCAATCACCAATTGTAACTGTTGCAATTTTACATTAAATAAATTTTAAGGCACATAAATGATTCTAATTCTGCAATTTAATATATTTAAAAAATACTAAGTTGAAAATTACAACTTGAATAATTCTTATAATGATAATGTTGGTTTTTATTAAGATTAAATATACCAACTTAAAATATTCTTTTGGTCTGTTTTTACATTTACATTTACATTTTACATTTTACATTAATATAAGTTAATAAATTTACTAAATTACATCAGTAACGTCCATGTAGGTATCATCATTTTCTTCATTTCAGCTGTAAGACGTCCACTCCTGGACATAGGCCTCCCCCTTCGACCTCCACGCATACCATGTAGATTTAGACAAGAATAATTGTTGCTTGAAGATTAAGTCTCATTCCAGTGGTTTGATATTTGTAAAAAAATGTTTTTGTTTAATTTTTTCCATTGGTATCTCAGATATCGTCCAATCGAAACGTGTTTTATGAAAGTGAAATTTTTAACAGTTTGCCGCAAATTGGGTAAACTGTGACATTCGTGTACACCAGTATAGAAAATATAGTATACATTTGTCGACGATATTCATTCATAGGTCACCGTAAAGTGTGTTTTTTTTTAAACGTTGGATCATCATCATCATCCCAATCTGCGCTTCCCGGTACGCGATCTACCCCATCGTTTATCGGTTCGTTGAGCGATGTGGCCACTTCTGCGAAACTTTGGATCGTTAACTTTATTCAAATTCACTTATGATACAATTTGTTTGTAACCAAAACTGTCCGTGTAGTGACAATAAAAAGGTGCGTCGTGCGGTTGTCAGTCATACGATTTATTGGCTCGAATCAACAAAATGTTTCGCAGTCGATTTGTCTGCTTTATTGTGTGTACCGACTGCTCGCTACTTGTTTACCATTGAAACGTTAACTGTATATATATTGATATGATAATAGATACCAACATATTTTGTGCAAAATCATTGAATATAATGAAAAATAGTTTAATCTCACTAAACTATTTTCATAAAGAAATTTCAGATATTCTATGTTTAAAAAAAGGAAATAAATTCAGAAACTTGTATACATGAAAAGTTATACATATGTTAATACATAATATTAGGGCAATACATATGAAATTGGTGTTTTGTAAAGAATAAAAATGAAGTTGACTTCTCCATATAATATACTTATTCAATAAGAAATCTATGAAGTTTTCTCATCTCATAGGTAGTTCCTTTCATAAAAAAAACTATTTCTGCCGCATTGGTGCCACGATGGAAATCGTGGCGAAAAAAGCGATATTTCTTTTCTTTACAATTTGAATGACGCAAAAAACTATACTATGAAAAAAACAAAATAATGTGTGAATTTGCAACTGAAATACCTGACCAGAGGAGATATTTGAGAACAAAGTATGTCACATCGCCAATTTCGTATGTAGAGACCTAAAATTTTATATCTTGTGTATTCTATAATATGCGTTATCATAGTATTTACGCGCATGGATAATGGAAGTATGAGCAAACGGAGGCGTGGTGCCCACTAAGGCCGCGACGCGCCACGTCGACTCGGCGCCGAGTCGACACGATTGTTTTACATACTTTTTTCTCAGCTATCCACCGATGGAAAGCTTCAGCTAATTAGTTAACATTTTTATATAAAACTGTTCATTAGTAAGGATTGTTATAGCTTAAAAGTGTTTTTTACTTCGATGCATTGGTTCATACCGTTGACTCAACGTTACTTTTAATGAATTTATTGTAATTGTACGTGCGCATATAGATTGTTTTTTTTCTTAATTTAAATGGGTTATATAAATCTTAATTGAAATCTTTATATTTTAATTGTATTGTCGTTCCAGCACTAAGTTTAGTAATTGTGTATATGTCTAGTATATCATATGTGCTGCTATTATATAATCGAATTATTATTCATTTAACATGAGCTTGATAAAAACAGAACTCGACTCTCTACTACGCGATTCGCACCTTGATCTAAATACTTACGACATTGTCTAGATGTGACGATTTGCTTGTTTTTAAAGCGTCTATCGCCCCTTTGTATTCAATTAATCATAATGAAATAAGGACAATAAGTAACTAATTAAAAGATTTGGGCCAGTTTGTTAATTGCCTCAAAGTGGTTAGCAATCAGTGATTGAGGTTTCATAACCCCTAGGAAGTCATTTTAAAATTCATATTATGTTTCATGTGTGCGAGAATTAAAATACCAACTATTGTTGATGTGTTGTCTATTTTAGTATTCACGGCTGAAGTGATTATTGCTCCTGTGCTATTTTCGTATGAAAAGTGACAAGTGGGCCAGTGTGTAACTAACTCCACGGGTTTGATGTTTGTTTGTCATTTAGTAAAAGTAAATGTTGGAAATGTTCGCACAATGACGTCGCACATCTCTCGTTGGGAATGCTCGAGCCTTTTACTTGCCATTGTATTCGATTTTTTATTCGCCATTTAATCGTTTTCGAAATAATCGGCGTTTTTAATTTCTATGCCAACAAAGAATGCCAAAATCGTTTGGAAATAATATTTGCTCAGTGTGTTAATTAAGTGAACGTTCAAAGCATATTTTTGTTTTACATTAAACAGTCGGCCACTTATTGCACAAGCTAGTGTTCAGTGTTCACGTGATCAACGACTGCGGGTTATAATTTTATCGACTGAACTCCTATCGTTGGGTAACCAGTGGAAAGAGCTTCGTTACGTAGAGGTTTCGATACAGCCTCGCTGTAAGGCCGTGGTTGCAGTCACGTCGCCGGTGAGAGGCGCCCCTCCTCCTGCAGAAGGTCGAGCAGATATCGCGAAGAGAACGGCACTACAACATGAATCCTTACAATGATACTCGTCAATCAATACGGGTTATTTATAACATATACAAAATGTTAAACGATCTCTCGGAACACATACAATCACGTTATTGCCTAACTTTGAATAAATGTTTGAGACATTCGGGAAATTAAAGTATTGATAAGAAACGACTTGTTTATAGATTTAAACAGATGTTACATACAAGTCGTACTAATCTAATCAGTTAGCACGCGTAAGTGACGATTAATAAGTTTAAAGTTCATTCACCGTAATGGAAAATAGGAATATTGACAGGAATTTTTGCGAGTGCATGCATTTAAATCAAGTGATTAGAAATAATGCAACGCTAATAATTATGTTGCTCGTCTAGCGTGAGTGCATTCCGCGGTTCAGTGGGCTGGTAAAAACTATAATAAGAGAATCGTAAAGCAAAGTAGTAGCGTTCGTCTGTGAACACGACACCGAATTGCGGACGGTGAAAAGCTATCGGCGATTTGCCAATAAAGTGTGCGGCAGAATAAATTTTGTGTATTACAGGAACGTAGTATAATTAAATGTGCCGTGTTACCTCACCGCGATTGCAACAAGAGGGCCGTATCGTCCATTAGAAAGTCGGTGGATATGCAAATAGTACAGTAGAAACCTCACGAATAACTGGCCACTCACTTCGCGTCTAAATGTGTCTGCGATGAAAGTGACGGCCACTGTGTGTAATTGTGTTAGTTCGCGGATCTTTTATGTAAATTGAGATTTCCTGTATCACAAAGAAATTAGTCTCTAGTGGGACAGCAGTGTTCTCAAATTGAAAACATCTTGTTTAAACGGGGCATGTTGTTTATCATGTCGGCCTGACGTATACCCTTCATTTGTTTATTTATCGTTACAACAGATTCTCACGATTGTTCGAAGATTGAATCGATCGGAAATTAGTTCAATTTTTTTTCTTTTTATATGATATATTGTCACTTGCTTCAATTTCTAGAACAGCATTAAATTTATAAAGTGAACGTAAAGGCAATCTAACGACAAGTGTCATTATGTAAACTTGTTATCTAATGGGAATAATAATGTTTTCATTAAACGGACCCCTTTGTCATTACGCAACGTACAAATCTGAATGTCTACTCTATGTGCATCGTCTTTCATGAGAAACCCTATATAATATTCAATGAATAAGTTAAGTTTGTGAGTGTAAATAAAATAAGATAGGGCGATGCGTGCTAGAATGTTGTAAAAGTCATGAAGTTACCAACGCTACTGAAACATTCCCTACCAAAATAAACATGTATTAATTTTGTTTTTGAGTCACTTTTCTCTTTGTCCTCAAATCGGTCGAGAATGAAGGTCATACATAAACAAGTTCACTTTGCTGTAATTAATACGTACAGATATGCTGTTTATATAGAAAATAAGATAAGGAGCCGGTAAGCAATAACGTGGTTCCGATCACAGATCGGCTGCGTGGACTTGCCGCCGTGATGCGTGTTGAGGAGCACAATTTATCATCGCTTATTGCTGACGTGTAGTGCCGCGGGCCAAAATATAATGAACCTTATCGCTCGGTAGGACGATTGAATTTGTATCGAACGACCCATGCCACCTCCACGGTATTACGTCAATAAGATACAACGCGCTAACTGGCTAGGTTGGGGCGTACGGCTGCTGGTTTTGCGTCCGGGTTTGTCGCGTAAGAGCCACAATAGAATATTTATCGATGCGCGCGTCGGTTGGAAACAAAACTAGTACAAGTATATTTGCTAAACCACTTTAAAATGAATTTATAGAAACCACTACTAACGGACAGCTTTCGGTTGAATAAACCGAACCGGTTGTACTGGCCTCTCACTTCGCAACTTTGTGTGCCGTTCGCTGCCTCGCTGCCTCGCTGTGAAATTAGGTAACTACCAACAAAAGGCACGGTCGCTGCGTACACCAGTAGAAACGATAAAGAAATCCTTCTTACAATTATACATAACCATTTCATGTGATGGCTATTGCCTGCTCGTAGCAATGACGTGACCATCATAGAGATACTCGCAAACCTTAAGTTTTAATTGACCAAACAACATTTGAGAAATGCCTTGAAAAACGGATGATGAATTTCCTCGTATTTTCCGGTCCAACCGAGGCTCACAGTCGGATGACCTTCGCTGAAAGACAAACAATGAAACTAACGACCTTGACTTATTACAAATTGAAGCTGATGTATCGCTTTCATTATCTAAAAGTACTGGCCTTATGGGTTGTTATTGCATTAATGGATGTGCCTTAATACGAGTTACAAAACAATAATGAATGAGACAATGAAGTGATATAATGTACACAACAGCGGGCGAGACGGCTGTTCACCGAATGCCAAAGTATTCCACCGCGAGGCCCGCTTTATATCGCGCGGCCGCGAGCCGCGGAGAAAGCCGCGCCCCGCACCGCGCCGCCTGCCTCCGCGCTCCTCCATAGCGGGTTTTTTCCTCGTCAACAATCAAATTGAGTACAATATATCTGTACCTCACCTTGGGTTCATCAAACGCTGTTTTGCCGACTGAGTCAAAGAATCGTATGTTACTACGACTACATTATTTAATTATACAATCAGCGAGGTGGAGAGCTTCCTTCTTTTCCTGAAAAATTTTAGTGTTTATTGTTTTTCCTGCTTCCAACTTTAATAGCTTTGATTGGTACTGTGTAAATGTTTAGCAGCCCGGAATTATCACAAAACATGCGATAACAAGATAAATTTGATTTCTAATTAGTCATTAAATTATAATAATATCGTTTAATTAATAAATCGATTTTGGTATTTGTTTAAAAAATATAAGATGTTTCCATTCCATGTTCTGTTAAATCGGCCAGGCAAGAATATTTTCTTTGATACGTCGCGTGCGTACGCCAAGACGGTGAAACGGTACGATGCGCCTGCGTTGCTCACTCGTATCGTAGAGCCGCATTGCCTTTCTTGGCGATGAAAGTAGCCACAAACCATGCTACATGTATCCCCCCTTGCAATCATTCTATATCCGTCCCATACTGCCCCTAAACGCTCTTTTTGCAGAGACGGCAACTGTTTAGCGCAGGTGCAAACACTACAATAGGCCTTTTGTGACATACTCTTTGTGATTCGGTGATTACAATCTGTGAGTCACGTAAACAATTGCTTTACATGAACCACATACCTACGCTAAATGTGTTAAAATTAATACATGATAGCAAACAAGGAATATTACTGCACCTCTTAATATAGAAATATGTTTTTGAATATTCTACGTATAAATTATTGCATATATTGACTTTTAGTACACAGTAGTAATATAATTACAATTTAAAGGTCTAATTAGTTATTAGTGAAAAATATGTATTACTGATCTACGTTACTGATATTTAAAAATAAGACCAGCGACGCACCGGCGGCCCGTCAAGGGTGTCCATGGGCGGAGGACCGCTTATCCTAGATGAGTGTCCTCCTCGTTTGCCACCGATTCCTTTAAAAAGATACTATTTTCTCATATTATCGACATTAATATAATATATTTAATTTATAACCTCATTATTATCTACTAATGTATGCTTGTACGTTGGCGTATTTTCTAATATATTAAAAAATCATCGCTGATTAATATTTAAAATATTCCAGAAAATCTCAATTCCGTCACCGTCCAGTGGAAATGGATCGGCGGGTGAATGCACATTTCACTTCAACCTCTACAGCAATGCTGAGATGGAAGGTCCACAGGTAACAGAAATTGACATTCATCACCATCATTATTTCAGCCGTAAGACGTCCACAGCTGAACATAGGCCTCTTGGATGCCCTTGGACCTCCATGCGTACCTGTTAACATAAATTCGTCTATACCGGTCACATTGACCTTAAAAATACGTTTTGTTTTTAATTGCCTATCGATTTGTTAAGCATTTTAAAGAAGAAGATTCGGTGTCTTAGTAATGTTTTTGTCATCAAATTGATAGATGTAGAACTCAGTGTAAAACTAAGAGTTGCATATCATGGCTTTTCTATATTTTACTTGAGTGTACAAAAAATATGATATCAATGCCCAGTATTTGTTTTGTGTTAGTCGATAGAGTTAACCGACAAAATACTTCTACCTAAGCTATGTAACAAAAACACTCAATTCAACTCCAAGGCTAAACATAATTGTTGTACAGCGATCTAACAAGTCAGTTTGCTCTCTTCCATTTTTTCCTTTTAGTTTAGCTATATAATGTCTTTAGTAAATAATTGAGATGTTTCATTTTTCTATTGAATTACGCCATTTGATTGCGTAATAATATATGTGACGTACGTGATAATGTTTTCCTTAGTGTATTTCTTACAACACCAGATGTTATGGAACGATTTATTTCGCATTACAGAAATTATATTTAATTGCCTCGATAACGGTTTAGTCCCTATTGTACACTTTGTCTCCTCACGTACAAACAATGCTATAGTTATCCCGTTCTATACTCAACTCATTATACAATATAAAAATAAAAAAATTCCGGTTTGTTTAAAATAAATAAGAGTTTGCCTTATAAAAATAGTGACCATGTAAGAAGTAAATAATAAGATATCTAATCGTTGATAAAAAGAAGTATATTAATAACTAAGATATGATTATATTTAAAATCATATGTATGCTACTTATGCTAGCGTGTTTTTTTAATGGAGCGTTGGTATATTTCCAGGGTTCATTCGAATGCGTGCGCAATGCAGTCGGCGGCACAAAAAGGCTGGAGTCGTGTGGGCCTCTCCCCAGGAGGATGCGCGTTCTGGCCAACGACGACTCATACGAGGCCACCAAGGATCGCATGTCTAGGACTATCGCCGCGGAGCAGAGCAAATGGTAATAACCAAATCCACTCACTCAGAAGTCGGTTCCTGTGTGACAATGTGGCTAGTCTGTACTAGGGTGCTGACTCTCGTGGCAAATAATAGAAGCGGTGGTTTCCCGTTGCCTTCTGCCCTATCACCCCTCACAACGCCGATATTGCCTCTTTGGTTGCCCGGCCGGTAGTATGCTTATACCGCCACTGCTCGGTTGCCAGAGCTTCCACCGGTGCGTGCAGGCGAAGTCTACTGTAGGGCCGGTTATATTGGTCATAAAGCGGTTGTCAAACTGATCAAATAGAACATACTCTGACGTGAAATAGACGTTTTAGATTTATCTGAATGTATTGGTTAATGGAAATAGGTAACGTTTCCGTATTTCATTATATGCTTTATATGGGTTATATTCTCGTATCTGTGACGTGTGTGAGGGTTATAAACATCATGAAAAAATTAAGCCCAGACAATTTTTTATTGTCAACCTTGAATTACAGCTACAGCAACGTAATAATGTTATTATTTGGTAAAACCTTGTTATTTATTCGCATACAATCTTGTACATTTAATTATCTCAAGCCTTGATTAAATTTACACCTTGTATGTCAACCATTTCCCTAAAGTAAACATTTCATTTGCTAATCTCCTTGAATGATTATTGTTAATGCTAGAAAACATTTAATTACAGCACCCGCGTGATTAAGCCTAATCAAACTGACATCGGGCGGCGTGTCAAAGTACGCGCAACGCATTCCGTGTACCCAAATGGGCCTGCTGCGGACCGACCGGAACGGCTGGAACGGCCGGACCGTGCGGAACGTTCCGAGCGTCCGGAGAGGCAGGAGCGGCCGGAGAGACAGGAACGCACGGAGAGGCAAGAGCGCACGGAGAGGCCGGAGAGAGCGGACCGGCTCGAAAGGCCGGAACGGTTAGAGCGGCCCGCTGCCGTGGTCCCCCCCACAAGCCGTCCACAGCCGCAACAGCAGCCCCAGCCGCACCCGAACCCCCAACAACGGCCTCCGCCCAATCCCGAGCTCACGAGGCGACCTATCAAGTAAGTACCACTGGTTGTATCCTATATATTCCCACAGTGAAGTAGGGCGTAGGTGCGTATATTACGTACGATAGCAGTGTCTATAAGACTACGGGGCTGTTCGCTCGAATTGCAAGTAGCAGGTAGAGGTCATGATGACCACAACCGCTTTGAAGAGAGCGAAGCTAAGTAGAAGATATCATGCGTATTTTTTATTGAGTTGCTACGCTGCAGGGATATTGCATTACTTATATTCTAAAAAAATTGTTTTAGAAGTAATTTGTCTTTATAGTTTTAACACAGATATAGCCTTATATTATGGCTTTTTTGCTAGAAAAACGTGCCATTACCATGGAAGAATATCCAGCCGAACGACTCAATAGAAAACGACCAAATTTTGATTTGATTCCTGTTAAGATAAATGAAAGTGAATTGAGACATTGCCGCGTAGCTTCGACAACTACTTATTAACAATAATTTCTGTCGTAAGTCAATTAGTGTTTTTCATTCTCGCGCGAAATCGCGTGTTTTATTTTATCGTCACACTACGATAAGGCATATGGCAGCGACATCGAGTTATTATTCAACATTCACTTTGTTAATGTTTATAATATATTCAATACATTGTATACGTATATAATTGATGGCGTATGCTTTAAAATGTATGACTCTTATGTTTTAATACTTTTAATTTTATCTGTCAATGATGACAGTAGTAGATTAAAAAATGGAAAATGAAATATTTTTTGGCTGGAGCTTTGGCCTCAAGCCTGCCTTTTATTCAATCTGAAAAAAAACATTCACCAATTGGGTTTAATAGTCGGTCAGTTTTTTACGAGTTAGTCACTAGTCGATGGAAAAAGTGTTTTCGTTGAATGTCTAAAACGTGAATCGAATACAAACTTTCACTCATTCTACGTTACCTAAATATTTAAAGTAGCGTGACTCTTATTTAATGTAGACGTATTAATATGTGATGCCGTGCGTCAAATAAGAAAATAACTTTTGATAACAATAGTTTGCGATTTGATAATATGTATTGGTGGTGAATTTTTCCATATTCACTACGTTTACATTGACAGCAATGATTATTACGTAATGTTTAGAAAGTGGTGCATTTTTATGTTCCATGTGTAGGTTTTAACTTAGAGATGGAAATTAATCCTCTATAATTATTAACCCTTGCTGTGATCTTGTTTAATATGTGCTTTAATAGATCCCTCAAAAGTTGTGACAATCATTTTTAAGCTTATCTGAAACGATCAGCCGTGTTCGCATTGGAGACACGTCTATGCATTTTCATTTAATTATATTAACATATTTTTACACCGGTGACGTTGCAAGATACCGCTTCGTGATATTATATTTTTTTTATTATCGCTGTCGAAGGTTGATAATTTGTGGTATTGTGAACAAACATCCAAGTAGGTTGATAACATCGTATGAAACAATGTTATTTTATATACTTGTATATAATTGCTTTATTAATAAAAATTCCGCTAAAAGACTAAGCCTACATCAAGTTTTTTATGAACTTGTGTTTTCTCCTAAACCTTATATAATGTTTTATAATATAATAGGAAAGAAAATCAACAATTCCAAACGGAAAATATTAAATTACCAACTACGAATAATAATAACGAAGTATAATGTTTATTATTTGGTTTCGAATTGTTTTTTTTATTACAGACGCGCTGATAGCTAAATAATTACAATAAGTTTTTTTATTTTAAATTAATTCAACTTTTTATCATTCGCTAATTAAACTTCGTAAAAAAATGTTAACCGTTGTATGATTAAACATAATAAATAATTATGTTTTCAGTTCATTTAATTTTAAACAATAAATAATGTACCTATATGCTGTGAAGTATATGTGAACTTTAGCGACATTATACGTTTGTAACATAGAATACAATCCCCCAAGGCGCGCGATTAGTGCCTACTGAGTCATGCGTATTCAAGGTTGAGCAGAAATTATTGTGAAGCGAAAACGGCTCAAGGCAATAAATCTAAATTGCATTGCATACCATGTAAATTTAAAAGTGAAATACTAATGTGTTAATATCATAAAACATTAGTAGCGCGTACCCGTGATATTGCCTGCCTTTTATAGCCGCGTCACTCCTAACGACAGACTGGACGTGCTATATAAGTTTCGACGGTAGTTTTCTTTGCATTGCATTCAATTGATATGGTACATTTAACCTTATCATCCATGTCAAAATTCAATCTAATTTGAAACATGGAAATTTTCATACATTATTAATGTTTATACATGAGATATACTTTAGTTTTATTTTAATAAGAGGATCTTTATAATCTTCTAATATGTGTGTTTACATTTTCAGAGAAAGACTTATACAATTGTTAGCATTGAAACCCTTCAAGAAGCCAGAACTGTTTACTCGACTTTGTTATGGTAAGTGTATTGCTGATACGTATAATATATTTCGATGGCCATGGTATCATAGAATGTATTTAATCATTTTTAGAAGGTATGAAAGAAAAGGAACGCAGTATGGTGACAAAGATATTGACCGAGATCACAGTGGCGAAAGACAATTGTTACCATTTGCGGAGGCACATTTGGAATGACGTCAACGAGGATTGGCCGTTTTATACTGAAGAGGAGAAACGTATGCTTAAGAGGTGAGATTTTTATTGTTATATATTGCAGCGTGGGTGGATTCAAACTACACAAACGTGCTTATAATACAAAAACCCAGCTTTGGTGATTTCACGATACTATCGGAAATAGAACAAATGTTTCATCGAAATTTTTTATCTTATCAATATTACATTATGTGACATTCGAAGCCTCCCAGACTATTCTCTCTATCGATACGAAGATAAGACAATGACTGATTCATATTGATACATATGGTGTTTATCGTACAAAAACATATATATAATGAAAATTATTTAAAAAATTGAAGGGTGTGTGTTTAAATATATTTTGTTTGAAAGAATGTTAAAGTTTTAGTTTGTAGAGCCCTTGTATGAGATAATACCATTAATGAAAACATTACAGGCGGAAACCTCAAAATCTAACACCGCCATTAAGCAGCGATTCGGCTAACTCACTGTCACCGCGTGCATCACCGGCAAATAAGCGCGGTACGGGCGGAGGCGGGGGTGGGGCAGACGACCCACCCGCCGCCAAGAAGCAGCGCATTTCTCACTATCGCCGCCCGTCACCGCCTTCCTCTGGTTACGCGACCACATCCTCAGGCGAACGGCACGCTTCTGATAACGAGGATGATAGAACCGGTGAGGCTTTTTATAACATCTATAACATACTAGAGGACTCGGCAGACGTTGCCCAGCCCAGTACGCCACCGACCGCGTCTGCCTTTCGTGATATTTTTTTATTATATTCTTGCTAATTTACACAATTCCTTTTAAAAATCAGCGTGAAATGGTGCTTCTACTGTCATGCTGTTTCACTGAGTAAGGGAGAATATCGGAGGCCATTAAAAATGCGGCTTAAGTTGCGTAAAAAAGCCGGCCACACAATCAATGCGCGAACTGTGGCGCGATTGGGTACAGGCCGTGGAGACTCTGCTCTCTTGTCTGCTATATAACAAAAAATAAATCATAGCCTATATGTTATTCTGATGTATGATGTTAATGCAAAGTTTAATTAAAATTCGTTGAGTATTTTTTGCGCGAAAGACTAATAAACATACATCCATCTAACAGCTTTGGCACAATATTTAATACATCTAATATAGTTTCGAAATAGAACCTGAACCAGGTTTATGTTAAAATGTAGTTCCTTTTCTGTGCAGCTTTTTCTGGATATCTTATATCTTGTTGATACAAAACGCTTTGTTTATAGCAATAATATGTTAATAGTTATGAAATTCATTCTATTATGTAATCTATGTGCAACTATTAGTTGGCCAAATGTATTATGAAATATTTCATAATGTTTTCCTTGATATTTTTTCAATTTAAACGAGGCCACGCCACAAATTCCATTTATGAATCACTGGGTGTTTCCTAAGATTTCGTCAGCATAAAAAACTAACATTAGACTTATTACACACATACATATACACCTGTATTTGTATAACAATTGGTTCTTATATTTCTTATACATATATATTCCTAATATCATTGGTTAGTTATTAATGTTGCTTCTTATTATCTATAAAGAATAAATATTAATGCCACTTGAAATTTTCCTCAATATTGTTTTGTATGGAGCAATAAATAACTCTACAATTGCATACAAATATATAATGTTTTTAGAAGCCACTTAAAGCAAATAAAATACTTAATTGTTAATTATTTGGTTAATTGCGAAATCGAACCAAATAAAAAAGTTTTATAAATAAGTATTCGCAGAAGAAACACATACATTATTGGGTTTTATTTGTAATTATTGAAATTAAAAACAATTTGATAAAAATCTAGAAAAAAATACATTGATATAATCCTCATCAAACCCAGTTATTACTACTCACATAGATAAATGTTCCTTATTCATTATTATCATTGGACATTATACCTATAATTGAATGATTTTCATTACCTATGAATTCAAGATAGAGCTTGAATGATAGATCATTGTTGCATTACTATGATAGGACCTGTTACATTTTATTAATGTTTAAGATAATTGTAGTACATAATTGCAAGTAGTTGATAAGACAGCAATGAAATATTTAATGTTTTTTTTAAATTGCCGATAAATGACAGGCGGCTCACCCAGAGTAAGCGGTCCTACGCTCATGGACACCCCTAGCCCTTGCAAAGCCACTGTGCGTTGCCGGCTTTTGTAGAATATGTACGCTAAAACTTCATAAAGCTAGTTCTTCCTCAAATCGTATTCGTCTACTGCTACTTTAATTTAAAACAATTGAGTTAGTTAATTTTTGTGTTCATTTTACGTGGTATCTGTGGGTATGTCCTCATGACGATTGCTTTGAATATCAAAACTTTATACAACTGAATTATTAAAATGTATTTACTATATAATGTAGTGTTTTGTACTTCACTAACAAATTTTTAATGCATTTTCAGTTAAAAAAGATAATGGCTACACCCTAAACTTCACGACTGTCAAGGATCTCTGCCCGAGTCCTGTTAAACCCAACGGCTTTAGAAATAGTCCTCCGGTAGAACAAAATAATATTGCGGGTATGTTTCTGTCATATTTATATGTCGTACTATCGCAAAAAAACTCAACAACAGAACCGATTCATATTATTTTGTAATTTTAGTATTTCATTGTTATAAGTTTAGTTTAAGAATTTTGTATATAAATGCACATATGAAACGTAAAGAGCTCAATATAGACGTCCCGTTCCGGTTTTTGACGATGATGCATTATATTTTCAGTAAAAGACATCACAAATACGGAACCATTAGTAGAAAATACTTCTTTAACGTCAGTGCCTGAAGACAATACGACGAATGACCTGGTAGAAATTGAAAGGTATATTCTTGCAATCTTTTTTACGGTTTTCTTGCGAAAACATACATTACTTCTTGTTTAGAATCTTTTCGTTAATTAATTTTGACATATTTCTATTAGTAAAAGTTTTTATTAGTTAGTTATTATTAGTTTTTATTAGTTATTATTAGTAAAAGTTCTTGAATTGAGATATTGTCAACGAGAATAGTTTAAAATCAGTGAGAGAGCCATGCTGACACACAAATTGAGCCGGCTCGTCCGAAGCGATACTACGAGCTCACAGGCGTGTAATGGTAGTTGAAACGGTACTTCTATATTTTGGAAACAACCAATGCGCGGACTGGAAGGCGGTGTTCTCTGACCATGTAGGGGACCTGGTCCGTTGTCCGTTATACCATAAAATAAAAAAAAATATATTGATAATTAATGTTTTAATATTAATAAATTGCAGGCAGTACCCGGCTATCACGAGTTCGAGCACGCGCCGCGCCTACAAGAATGAGTTCGCCTCGCTGTATACGGAGTACCGAGCTTTGTACGCACGCGTTGCGCAGGTCGCCGCGCTCTTCACGCGCCTCGAACAGCAGCTCAAGCGCGCTGAACCCAAGTCGCCGCACCATCGGGTACTGATACTACTAATTTCGTCCACGATAACATTTACTATAACCTAATCTACCGCCATAGATCCGTTGGCATCTAAAACTAAAGTAAAAAGTTCTTTATTCAACATAACTACAAAAATGCAGCTCGTGGAACTTCAAAATCAGTCTAGCACCGGTTAAGGTACTTAATATAGTTAAAATATAACAAAACGACATCTCTGAGAATTGAACACCTTATTCCCAAGGCGTGATACCATTTACAAAATCATTAACACTACAGTATGCTTTAGAACACAAACGTCCCTTAACAGATTTTTAAAAATTTATTTACAGAAAGATTTTGAACGTTTTCTGGAATCCTATTGTAAAAGCATTATTTCTAAAATATTGACTTAATTTACTGAGTTCTGGTAAAACCAGTCTATGATTACTTCAAGTTCCGATTACGAATATCGCTTAATCTATCATAAAACTATAAGTAACGAAATTCATATATGGACATGTTGCGGATCCCCTTTTTTATGAACGCGATGGTAAATGAGCGGGAGGCATACTTAGGATATGCAGTCTTCTGTTCGTGGACACCATCAGCCCTTGCAAGCATTGCCCGCGGGAGCATTGACGGCCTCTAAGGGATAGATACGCTCTGTATTTGAAGGTCCCAAGTCGTATTGGTATAGAATTATCTCTGTAGGCAGCAGTTCCCACACAGTGGTGGTGCATGGCACTAAATGATTTAAAAACGATCAGTTGTAGAACAACAAGCGTCGAGGTGGTATGGATGAAATTTTGTTTTCTGCCTCGATGTTTGATAATCAAATTCAGCTACAGTTATTAATCCAAATAGGTCCCTGGGGAGCTGTTGTTCATCTGAAACAACCCCCGTGGTAAATGTATTAGGAGACGCTGATAAAATCAACATCACTTGTTTTATGCTTGAAGTTTAATTTTCTAATTGGAATTTTTTTGACGACTCCTCAGAGCATAGAGCAGCGCATAGTTGAAGAATACCACCGTGCGCGCAACGACACCGAGTATCAACGCGAAAGGCGGCGCGTCAACTATCTCCATCGCAAGCTAAACCACATCAAGAGGATGGTGCTGCAATACGATCAATTGGTGAGATATTTAACAATGCATACTAATTTGAAATCTATATCATCATACATTTTAACATTAATTAATATAGCTAGCGTGTTTAAAGAACAATCATTATGAACTTCAATACCATACCAATATTGGTAATATTTCTATTCATCCATTAAAAAACACTGCTAGGAAACATATTTTAGCGCCTTAGCTAAATAATAGCTTCGAAGATAACTTTGAATGGAATGAAAGTCATTCTATTTATTTACTTTGTTGTTTTTCAATAAAATTTATCTGTACTACGGAGGTGCTTCTGCAATGAGGTCATATTGATAATATTATAGTAAATATATGATAACAGCAGTACGCTAGCTGCACTGTATCGCTAATTCTTGCTTTTCAAGTCTCTAACGCATATAAAGGACTACGGGGATTTACCTGTAAGTATTATGCAAATGAGAGTATATCATTTGGTAGAAGTAGTTAAATTTCCTCGATTTATTGAAAACTCATTTTTCTTTATAAAATTTTGACAAACACGTAATTTAGTATTCCTATTATGTTTTTAATATGGTATGTATGCACACTTTTACTTAATGCCTGTAATGTATTGAAGGATTCACGTGAATTTAAAAGTAAAGTAAACTTAAGTAAAATTTTATGTAAACAAGATAGCGAATTTAATACTATTGTAAGAAATGGTAGTATAGTTTCTATATAAACAGCTGTGAACAATTTGAATTTTATCAATTTATTTTGATGATACTTTTTGTAACAAATCATAGTTTGTGATGCATATGTTTTAGTTTATTTATTTTAGTTGCATATTTTTAGAAAATTTACTCTTGATGTATCTAATGTAGAATCTGCCCAGATTAATGTAGATTTTCTATATCATGTTGATGCAACAACTACTAAAAAATAGAGATTTGTGAACCCATTCATTCATGGACAACTTCTAATTACAT
This sequence comes from Delias oraia, assembly GCA_018230265.1. NCBI lineage: Eukaryota > Metazoa > Arthropoda > Insecta > Lepidoptera > Pieridae > Delias > Delias oraia. Next base: position 28,063 of record DWCF01000486.1, read on the forward strand.
AAAACATAGTTTGATTTCAAATGAAAAATCTATGTTTTAAGGTTGACACTTGTGACTATTTCGTGATATAAAAGTTGTACGACTGATAAAAACTTCACCAAACCAGATGATATAGGATTTTTTATTTGTTTCAGCGCAACCTGAAACCCGAACGAGTTTCGGCCGCGAGCACGACGCAAGCGTACTGACACTCGGGCAAGCCGCCGCCCGCCCGCTGCCTCTAGTACTAGCCCCGCAGCCAAGGACTCACAATAACTCCCGAGTGACAGACTATATTCAAGGTTTATACGAAAACAACAGATAAGAACCGTTACTAAGGCACGTAGTGCAAGCATCAAAGTTATGCATAAGTATTGAGCAGCTCGGCTTTATTGCCTTACATTGAATGGTTACGAAGTGACAATTCGAATATGGACTATTCTTCATGGGAGAAAGTGTTTTTCAACGTTAAGGACTACACCTAAAATAGCACATTGACGGACTTCACGATTCTTCCTGTACGTATCCACGTACAAGAGCACTCTAAGCTGAGATGTGTAAGGTGTTGATACAAAATATAGCTAGCTGTCTTGATTACAGCTAAGAAAAAAGGAGGTAGTACATGTCGGAGTGTGGTCACATTTCTTGGGTTTTAAGGCACTGACTGGCCTTGGCACTGATATTGGACACGAAAAGGTTGTTTTTATTTACATATGTAATTTGTATATATTTTATTGATTATTGTATTAATATAGATGTTTTTTTCTTTAATTTGCAAATATGTGATATTTTCAATCAAAATTAATTATACTTCCTTGACGCTTTTCCGTCGATTCAATTAATTACTGCCTTTTGCCAACATCAGTCAAGGTTTGTGGAACAGTGCAAGCCAAATTAAAGTATTGTAAATGCGTGTACATATAATTGGTTGAATGTTTCCTAAACGATGCTGCCTTATATACGATTGTTGTTACGTATATCTTTCTCAACGAATACTTCGTGCATCTAGCTGTCACATAGAGAGATTATTTATTCTGAAAAATAGTTTCCTAATCTAGCCCGCGAAAGACCACTATTAAATTTTGCGAACATTTAACAGACCTGTCCTCTTGCTTTCTGTTGTTAATGAAATGATGACTTAATTAGAAAATCGACCGTAGAAAGTCGTTTAACTTTAACATTGTACTCCGTGTGTGGCAGCTAAAATTGCTACAATTCGCTAAAGAGAATTGATTAATATAATGTCATACACATATGCATCTGCCGTTTTTAAATGTAATGTAATATATTGCGGCATATTATTTTAAGTTGAAGAGTTCTTCCATTATGTTATCTGATGTAAAATATTACTTTTTTTTAATATAATACGGAAAAACAACGTGTTTTTGCAGTATACCGGACATGAGGGCCCATTACGAATTTTATAATAAAACATTTATAAGAATACTTAGCTTAATTAATATAACATATTTTCGGACATTAACTGTATTTAATATATATTATTATTTTCTTAGCTCTTACCCTTTCTACTTAGTCATAGAAGCTTAGTGAAGCAAGTGGAAATATAAAGGGAGGTTTTAATATTATTTGCTCTTGTTACAGTTATGACAATTGCAAGTAATATTCACTGCTCAGCTGAAAATTTCGGTGGTAGCCTTTTAGTTATAATTCAGTTATGTGTCAATATTCATCTTTGAGAGCCGCTTAAAATTGTAATTATATTTAGAGAGCGTAGTTGTAATATGTGAGTAGTGATTGCATTTTATGCATTTGAAAGACCCTTCCTTTCTTAACTACAAGGATGCCACCGAGGTACCTTGTTTAGGTGTTAAATTTCATCTTTAATCTCAATTGTTTTTTTAAATGTAAATAAAATATATGTAATGTGATTAAGTACATAATAGTCCAATAATAGTTTGTTCGTCCAAGTTTAATTCCAATGAAATATTGCCGTCTCGTTATTGTTGTCCAAAATTCGACTATCCTTTGCCAATATTCAGACTCGTTGATGAAGCTAGTTGAAAAGTTCACGGGTTATATTTCAACTGGTTTGGTCACAACAGTTAGGAATTGGGTGCCCAATGGATGATAGTAAATTATTTCAATTGTAAACGTCAATTTAAAAGACGGATTGCCTTTAAAAACAATTATTATGCACTTATTTATTGCCGATAAATGTCGTCCCTTGCTTACCATCCAATATTGGACGTGCGATATCGTCTTGCCCCGCTTTTACGTTGTATATAGTACATTATATAAAGATTTATAGTGTTCTTGTTAAATTTGATTATGGGTAGTGTAATATTAATTCAATTTCTTTCCTTTTTTAAATAAAATAGTATCTTATATTTGCTCTTTTGTTGGATCGCGTCGTGCTCGCGCTGAAAGCGTGTATGTGCCCGATTAGATGTCTGTGGAATATGAATTATATTCATTATTAAATGACGTCTATAAGATTACCACTCTTAAAGGCGTCATTGAGAGTGCTTTTAAATATGCTAGGAACATTTATATCCCCCTCGACCAAACCTCAACTTCTTTCAAGTATGTAACAACTTTATGTCTCAATATTTGTCAAGAAACATATCTCTTCGGGTTCCCGTAAAGTTGAAAGCTCGTGAATGTCACAAAAATATCTCATGTAAATAGACCGGCAAGTATTAGGCTGGCGCGGCGCGAATACGACGCGGGCCCGCTATGTTACGTGGTCATATATTTGCCAAATTATAAATACATTATACATAATAAATTAGTTTTTAATTACAAACGATTCATAAGTTAGCAACCGGCCAGTGTTGAACATCCACTAGAGTTAAGATGACATCTGGTCCTTTTCGGGTACCCCTCCATAATAAAAACGTAGTTATTCTTCGCTCCGGGTCATTTATACGACAATACACTACACGGGCTAATACCTCGTTCAGACGGCATTTTCCTGCACGTTCTGTCAGTATACGAATAAAGAGTAGCACAACGTAATAGATCCATTCACAGGATGATTGTACTGCAAAAACGCATAGCCAACGGACTTCGGTTCGCAGTGGCATATGGTATAGCTTTTCTCTATTCCTTTTTAAACGAATGAACATTAACCATGTGAACCCCCGGTTAATCACACGTTAAAAACGATTACAAAGAAACGTGCAGGATAATGCCGTGTGAACGAGGGCTAACTGTACTTCTTGCTATTGGGCATTTCAATTTGGAATGTATCACACGAGAACATAGCTATTATCACTTTATCACACCCACATTTTAGGTCACTCAAATGACCCGAGTGTTAGTCGGAAACCGTCTTACGTACTATGTCCTGAGTCTAACGTCCATATTTGAAAATGATTTAGCGTTAAGTAATATTATTTCAAACTCTTTAAGTATTGAATACAACATATACTAAAATTTCGATCATTCGTATTACTCATTAATGACTGTTCCGACGCGCCAAAATACTTTCTATGTATCGATTTTACTAACAGAATTATCAGCGAAAGTTTAAATTGAATCGTTGTAAATGGTTTTACATAAAATCTAATTGTGCATATATGAAATCAATTATGGTTAAGGTGTAATAAGAAATTATATCCATAACATGTCTCAGCTGTTGTCTGTCTTATGTATATATAATTATTTAATCATTTGAATATAATATATAAATTTGATTTAGGAGGCACGGACACATTGTACAAGTATTTCTTGTTGCATGCTCGTGTTCCGGTTAATTTTGTCAATTATCACCGCGTTGCTAATTCATTTTTAATTAAAACTGATCCATGTACCCACATTTTGAAAACATATCGTTAAAGTTTAAAGATACGTCTTTATTTAATCCTAATCGGTATTTGCGAATAGTTTTCCAAATTTTTTTTCTTCAAAAAAAATAATTGCAAAATTACATTTGAATGATATAGTTTTCATATTTGATTACAATTTAACGGTCAATTGTTTCGTACGCATTTCAAATGAACATGCGTCCAAGTATTTTCGGTCAATTCTCACGCAGGTGCCACGCGTTTTTCTATTCGTTTACTCATTGTAATGCTCAATAATCATGATATTATATGTTAATTTCTATATTTTAATTTATTATCCTTTATTTATTAAATAGTCATCGTCGTCACAATCCAACTATGCTCTTTCTCTCGATCACATCACATTTTGTTTTAGCGGAAATTTCCTTTGGACCATTTCTAGAACACCGTTTAGAATGTTATTGTTACCAGTAGTATAAGCAGTGTCGTTTGTTTTACTATAATTTAGATATTGATTATTACAAATAATAAACATAGTAGTACATTTTGTTTGACATGGAGATATCTCTAGTAGGTACGTTGACTTGTTATGAATGGCATGGATGTTGTGGTTATGCATTCCAGGTGGCCGTCGACCCTAGCACTGTTCGTCGATGCACTCCCGAGTTAATGTCCACCCTTGATAATATCCTTATACTCTTGATAGTCTTTGAGATAGATTAAGTGCATCGATTTGATACATTTATATAGGCCAGATGAAAATACTTTTTTTTTCTTCGAAAAAAAAATCCCTTTCTACGTGTACGTAATGCTAAGCTGTCACAAAGGGAGTTTCAAGTGTCAAATTCGCATGTTTGTTACCTATTTTATATTAGAAAGGTCGGGCAGATGTTTGTATTTTGTCATGTTTATACCAATTGAATATCTATGAAATATCATAGTCCATTGTACAGAGTACGCGATGTTTAGTGTAGTAACGTCATCACTTATCCTAGTTAGAGATAAATAATTCACAAAACATGTATCGTTCTTTGCGGCATGACAAACTCGCCACACTTATATAAAATGTTACTTTGTTACGTTCTATATTATGTTCTATACTTAAGTAGACCGCGTAGTCAAGGTTGTGTTAACCCCACTTTCAATCATTACAATGAAAATGGCCTATTTTATTTATGGTTATTGTATGTATATTATGTATTTAGTGCAGAACGCGCGAGCGTGGCATCTTTGTCATGTGCAAACTTAACATTGTTATACTTAATATAGCTGATATTATAGCGGCTTAAAGGCGGGCGATGCGTAAACATTACATAATTCATTTAGTTGTAGATGATTGAGTTTGCGTATTCTGATCAAATGTTATTGTAAATTTGATGTACAGTAAAAGAAAGACGAGGCAGCCGTCGAGACAGGCCGGGGGACGCTATCGGAAGACTGTCGATTTACCGAACAATTTAAATACTGTGTATTATGTCAGTGTAAATAGAGTACGAATTAGACATTTAGAATTGTTAAGGGATGTAATCGTAGCGATTATTTTTAATAATAACTAATATATGAACGTGCAGATACGAATATGGTGAGTCGGGTCTCGACGGCGGCTATGTCGGAACAATGCTGCGATATTCCTTGTGCCCCTTGAGATATCAGTGCATTATATGAGTCAAGATGTATAGACGATGGTAGTGTTATTGTATATAGATGTGTTTATACAAGCTCGAGTCAGGCGGGACCGACGCTTGCCAGCCGGTTCGAGCGAACGACGACAAGCTATGAAATCCTGACATCGGCTCACGTTAATTAGCTTTTAAATATTTCATCAAAATATAAAATACACAAAAAAAAATGGATATAAATTTCTCGACCAAGTGCTGGTTGTTTTCTTTAAATTATTAAAATGTAAAAAAAATTAGATTATAACAAAGTATAGGTACAATTTATGAATTATACTGTTTCTTTTCGGCATTTTATATATCAGTGGAAGGGACTCGGCTTCTTCGCTACCCGGAAATCATTGTGTTGTACTCATTTTTGAAAACATTTGAGGGAACGCAACCGACGGTCCTTTTGTATTGTGTGATTTCTTTGCTCATGTCCTCTTCCATTGCTTTTTATTTGTTTCGCCAACTGTCGTATTTGTATAATATAATTTTGTTAAGGCAGGGTAATGCAGAAATGAGAAGAGGTACTTTTTTATTTTTAAATAGATCGATGAATTGTTTGAAATTTTGAATGTATAAATTGAGTTGATTTAATCCATTTAATGGAATATGAATTGTTATGAAAGGAACAAGAGTTGATTGTTTTTTTTTTTATTTAGTCATTTTGAATTTCGATTATGAGGCAGCGAATAAGTTTATCAAGTTACCACAAAATCCATAGTCACATGTAGGCTCTCTTTAGCATTGTCCTTCACAATTGAGCGTGGCTTATATACGTCAGCACTAGAAGGATAATTTGCATATTGCTGAAGGGAATTATTAGAGTATTGTTGTAAAAGGTACCTATTCCAAATCTGGAGAAACAGACTAACTATCAGATGCTAGAAGTCGGATAATGTTGCTGCAATATGCATTTACGCCAATTTCTTTTAATTGCAAATTATTATGGGATCAGTGCCAAACTTTTTCTTTATTGTTTAGCTCAAAACGATGCAATTGTTAGCATGCTTGAAAAAACAGCCTGAGTTAAGTATTTAGTTAGTCTGCCATTTTGTGAATATTTTGTTTAATAGTAATATGTAAATCTTTTATAATATATTTGTTTACAATAAATGACAACATTATTAATAAAATGAAATTGTATTTTCCATTTAAACTGATGAAAAAAAATATAAAAAGAATAATATGCAATGATCTCAGCTGTTTCATTTAACATTTTTATTAATAACCAGTTTGAACCTTGAATTTACTATTTATGTAGTGATTTGTAATTAATTAGATTTACTGTAAAAAAATAGTCTCAAGGCATGAGCTATTATATACAAGGTTCATTTTGGACCACCTCTCTGTGTAATCGGCTGCCAGCAGGAATATTTCCAAACCAATACGATTTGGAAACGTTTGACAAAAGGGCGTGCATATTCCTTAAAGGCCGGTAACGCACCCGTGGCTCTGCAAGGGCTAGGGGTGCCCATGGGCGGAGGACGGATACTCTAGGTGAGCCTCCTGCTCGTTTGCCACCAATTCTATATAGGAAAAACAACTCTTAACATGAACCTATGAATGAGATTTGTACTTACATTTTAATATATTGACTATTTCTATATCAAAGTTTTTCTATCATAATAACGGAGGATTTTAGATGATATTTGTTTATTTCATTACAATTATAATGCTGCATCAACAGTGTATCAATCAAGTAGCCGAGGAAGTAAGAACGTTTGACACTTAACGCCATACAGTGACAGCTGTCATGACAAAGTTGGCTGCGTTCCATTAACAACAATATATATTTAAATTTGTAAAATTTAGTGACCGTAAACGTATAAATTCAAAGTAACTCGTCATGATAGCACGTTTTTAAAAATTAAACCAATAAAAATCTTTCGAGCATGAAGTATTGTATTGCATCTTATATGCATGCCCTTTCCAAATTAAAATGCAATATGAAGTTAGTCACGTGTTGTTAACGAATCGTTGAGCTTAGGTTTGAACGTGTATATATATTTTGCTACAACAATTCAGATGATAGGATTATGTGTAGAGACTGCGCTAAAAAACCGCCTCCGATGAAAACGGAGGCGAGGACTGATTTATTTCACAAATCCCACCCCGGTGAGCTTCTGACCGGCCGCTCAGATGACTTAAAGGACAAGTTAAATTATAACAAGTATTTACATTAATTAAAAATATCATTGTTAAAATTTAGTCTAATATAATAAACTTATATCTCTATATTGTTATATATTATATATCTAATATAATGAACTAACTTAATATTTTCTATATATCTAATATAATAAACTTAAAACATTCGTAACCAAGATGAAAAAATTAAATTAAAAAAAAAAATAACACAGACCACTAAACGCTTCTAAAGGCTACAAAGTCAAGAATCTAAAACTTAAAACGGACTTTTTATCACAATTATTTGTACTTGTACATGTTAAATTGCACCATAGTATAAAGTAACAATTTATTTTTGTTTAAATGTTTTTACGAGATTAAAAATCATAACCATGTTACATTTCAAAGACAGCAAAAATAAGTCTTCAGCGTTAACGACAAGATGGGCGCAAATGTCGAAGCAAGAACAAATTATAGAAAGGAAGAAGAATGAAATTCAGACAAAGTTAGAAGCACAAAGGGAAGCTGCTGCTCTATCGGCTCAAGCTAAACTTATCAAGTAAGCGTTAAGAAGTAGTATTTACATATACATTGGAAAATTCTACAAACTACTACCTGTCTAGTAATAAATGGCAAATAGTACAAGTATATTCAAGCAAAAGCTTAATATTATCTTCAAGAAACAGGTTTAAAATTAAATGTGTTTATTATGATTATATTCCATTTGTAATTAAGCCAGATGTTTTTAAAGTGATTGTGAAGAGAAAGTATTATATAGTGGTACTTTTTATAAATTGGAATTTATAAAAGGTGATCTCTATTAAGAAATTTTAATATTTAAAAGAAGATAGTTTAATTAAGAGAGCTTTGTGAAACTTTTAAATTTTTTTCTCATTTTCAGTAGCAAAACAAAGGAAGAGAATGAAAGTTCACCCAATATTTTTTCTAATGATGGTAGTTTTATGAGTCAATATAAAAAACTGTTAGAGCAAAAAAAGGAAAAAGAAGATAAGGAAGAAAGAGATAGGCAAAATGCTCTTGAAGATGAAAAGCAGACCAAAATAATGAACAAACCCGAAATAAAAGCTAGTGGATTTAGCGAAGAAAGATTGACTAGGTGATCTAAAATATTTGTTTAAATTTGATATCATAACTACTTTTTACTGACTCACTATAATTCTAATATTTTTAAAATTTTCACATAATTCTATCACATATAACACAGTTTTATAATTCATATTTTGCTTACTATTTACTAGGCTAAACTAAATAAAACAGTTAGTTTCATTTTTTTAATAGTATAGTGAACAAAGGAGCATGTGCGCCTGTGGTATCCCTTCAGATGAGCCGGCCCAATTTGTGGTTCAGCATGGCTTTCCCATGGGTGCGACAGTATTAGGACACTCTAGCTCCCTAGACTCCCAGCTACTGTCAAACCTTTCCAGAGATCGAATAAATTATAAATTAAATTATAATTTATAATTGTCTGGACCGGGATTCGAACCCAGTACCTCTGGCTTCATGGTAGATCTATAAGACCACTTAGCCATGAGGCTCTTTAAATTAAAGAGAATCCATAATTTTTTATTTTGCTTCAACCTGTGCTACTTTCTTCATTTGATTTAATCCCTTTGGATTGTATTGGATAAAATAGTTGAAATAGAGTATTGCATTAAATTATTAAAAAATGTAAAAACTAATACACATACTATTTATTTGTAAATATTAACTTAAATTGACGATCTTCATTATAAAATAGTCTTCAATATAAAACTTTGATAGTCTTCAAACAAATTCTCTATATTTAATATTTTTTTTAGTCTCAAACCAAACTTTTTCATTTGCAGAGACAGACAAAATTCTTTGTCAGCCCAAGATAAACATAATAGACACAGCCCTCCAGCACTTGTATCAGAGGATAGACAGATGGATAAAAAAAATATTCCATCTTTAATGCAATTTCCTGTTATGCCACCTCACTCACCACCTTCTTTTAATAAGGAGCATTGGAAAACAATGGAATGTGAAGAATCTACAAAATGTGCTGAAAACAACCAATCAGACAATCTGGATTCTAATATACCTCCTGAATTTGGCTCAATGGGACCAGTAATTGGTTCAGGTCATATGGTTCAATGTCCAAGACCTATGGTTCCTGGTGCAGGTCCAATAGGTGCCGGCTCAGGACCAATGGGTGTGGGCCCTGGATCAATGTGTGCAAGTCCTGGTCCAATGGGTGCAGGACCAGGACCAATGGGTGCAGGCCCGGGTCCAATGGGCGCAGGACCTAGACATATGGGTGCAGGCCCAGGTCCAACGGGTGCAACCCCAGGTCCAATAGGTACAGGCCCGGGTCCAATGGGCGCGGGTCCGCGACCAAAGGGTTCTAACGCAGGTCCAATGGGATCATGCTCAAATACAATGGGATCAGGCCCGAATCAAATGGGCCCTCGCTTAGTACCTATGGGTCCCAATGGACGTCCAATGGGTCCCAATGGACGTCCGATGGGTCCCAATGGACGTCCGATGGGTCCTGGTCCGATGGGTCCTGGTCCGATGGGTCCTGGTCCGATAGGTCCTGGTCCGATGGGTCCTGGTCCGATGGGTCCTGGTCCGATGGGTCCTGGTCCGATGTGTCCTGGTCCGATGGGCCCATGGGGTCCGGGTGGCAATGGCGCAATGCCTAATAGCCCTTCAAATATGGGTTCTGGACCTATGATGGGTCCAAGAGCATTTATGGGAGGATCAAATTTTTCAATACCTCCAAATTTCATTGGTCCAAATGGCCCAGGTGGACCTTGTGGACCTGGACCTTTACCGCCGAATATGCGAGGTCCGAATATGCGTGGACCAGGTCCTAATGGTCCAATGCCACCTTTTTTTCCGCCATATGGTAACCCACAAATGATGAGACCTAATGGACCTAATCCTATGATGCCACCAAATTCTATGTTGCCACCAAACTGCAATGATAACGGAAATAAATCGAATATACCATTTATGGGGCCTCGACCACCATTTCCTCCGAACTTTGGACCTAATGGTCAACCACACCTGCCATTCATGCCATCTGGAATGCACCGTAATACTATGCCAAACTCTCTACAAAACTCCGAACCAAAGCAAGAATTGGGATCTATACCTGCAGAAAATCATAAATCTCAAAATGTATCAGCAACGATGCCACGTGTGAACTGTACACCACCAAAGGACATACAACCACCAAATATATCACAAGGTGAGACCCATGATGCTGAAAGTTTTAGTCTTTGTACTGTTGTGAAATTTTTCATATTTTTTTCGACCTCCGTGTACCAGTACTAAGACACTATTTAAAATTGTTTCATAATTATTTTGTTTCCTTACTAAAGATAATATAACAATATGTGCTCTAACACATTTCTTCACATTTATTTTAACTATTCCTATTTTTTAATAGTGAGCTGTATTGATTACATGTTTAAATATATGTATTTCAAAGTATTTTAACATCATATTTGGAAATGGGGCTTAAGCAATTGCATAGGTTCCTTTAAGATAAGTAGTTAATAACCGCGTCATCGTTAAAAAGATTATATAGTTAACTTTTAAGTCGTTATGATTTAAAACCCGATATAGTCCTGCGTTTTAAAAGTGCGGGATTAAGAGCGTTTGTTGACTCGTGGTGTGCAGTTTTCTCTGCAGATCGGATGCCGCCCGTGGTCCAGCGAGCAGCCATCGAAGTAGCATCTAACGGCGACCAATGGGAAAATGTACTAAAGGCTATACACTCACAAGATCAAAATATGTGGTAATGCCACTCTTAACAGTCTTAGCCGACAGGAACATATGGGCTGTATTCATTTTTATATTTACTTATTCAGACATGTATAGAGTGCTGTGATTATAAACCCGGTTCATGCGACTAATGTTATTCATTTTCATACTTTGAATATTTTTTCTATTAGTCAAAATTGAAAATTTTTATAATTGTATTTTAGAAATAAATTCAGCTGAAAAATTCCTTAAGAACCGCCAATTATTAAGAACACTCCAAGGCACACTGATTCCGTCGCTTGTCACGCCCACAAAGTTTTGTATATTACTTTTGAAATATAATTTTCAAGTAAAACCTGAAAAATTACTAATAGTCGCACAGAGGGCCCCTTTTCTAATCACAACAGTTTTTCTATACTAGTTTTTACAGGTGTATATTAAAAATGCCTTACTTAAATTTCTACTAACAGTTAAAACTTTGAGTGTATATTTCAGGTTCCTTCACAACCCTAATTCAAATGAATATATGTCGTTTCGTGATCTTGTGAACAAAATTCGTATGGAAGGCCACGGTTCTGCCAAATCTGAGGTGAAGCCCGAAGACAAGTATGAGCCAGAATTCAGTCTAGAAGATGAAGACAGCAATGATACTAAACTCGTGAAGCAGGAGTCAAATAGGTATATAATTAAATTTTTTTTTATCGCCATTCTGTCGAAGTAGTTTCACAACCATTTTTAGCTTTTTATTGCCTAAATTCATGCCTTGCTACCAACTATAAATGTTCCTACACATTTAAATCGCAAGATCCATCCGTAGCTATGTAATCAAGAAATCAGTTACATGTTACTTTAATATTTCAATGAAACCGAGAAATTGTATAGCTAAAAATATTTTCAAGCCAAAATTATAACTGGATGTCTTCAAACAATCAATATATAGCTAATATAAAAGCAGAGAACACTTATAGTTCCCAAAGCGACGAAGAATCAGATGCGAAAAAGGAGCGTCGTAAACGCAAGAAGTCACGTTGGGGCAATGACCCACCGGTTACTGACCTCAAACCACCGGGGATTATGGTCCCCCTGCCAACGGCAATTCCAGGTACAGTATATCCTTAGGTTCACATTTAAAGAAAAACAAGATTTTTACTTTAATTCTCCTCACTGCTAATGAAACATATTAAGTTAGTATTATTTCAACAACGGCATTTCAGGTGCAAAACTATCCAAGATCGATGAAGGGGGATTAAAATTAACAAGTTTGAATCATAACAACCCTGCTCTTGTACATTACGCTGTGACTAACTATGGCACAACTAACCTTAGTCCTGAAGATTGGAAGAAATGTGAAGATAACTTCAAACTAAATTTATTATATCAGGTAGAGTAATATCAATAAAATATATCGAGTTTTCATTTAAAACAAACCACAGAATAATCAACGTGAAACGGTACTGTGTTTCGCTGACTGAGCGAGGATATCGGAGGCCCTTAAAAAGTGCCGCTTAAATTGCGTAAGAAGCCGGCGACACAACCAATGCGCGGACTGTGGCGCGGTTGTCCATGGACGGCGATGTTCTCTTACCATATAGGAGACCCACCTGATCCGTTGTGCGCTATACTATAAAAAAATAGAAAACATATTTCAATTAAATTTAAATTGGTTGAAAGGATACATATCTCCGTTCATTTTCATTGATTATATTAGCGTTCAGATTTATTAATTTATCCATTATCATAAGAATATAAATATTTATTATATTTGTAATAGAATCGTAAATAAATATAAAAACAAAGGGAGCAATAAAATGAGTGACTGTAAATTACAATTTTAAGTATCAAAATTAATTAAGTTGGGGTTTAGAATTATTAAGTGAGTGACAAGAAATTAACAGAACAGCAACTTACAAACATTAATTTGAGTAACTTAAAATACAAAATGAGCAGCTTCATAATATTTGTGTGACCTAATATTTATTTGAGTGTCAACGTGACGTCCTGAATTTTTTCAATATTTGGCAAATGTACTTTTTGTACCTATGTCCAGCAGTGGACATCTTACGGCTGAAATGAAGATGATGATTTTTTGTACCGAACGGTATTTTATATTAAATGAAGTGTTTCGAATACAAAACCATTGAAAAATACGCTAATGGGCAGAGTACAATGAGCTCACATCATTTTTTTTTATCCTAACCTAACCTATCTTATTATATAATATTGAAGTTGACCTCTATGTATTTCCAGTAGCGCACTTAGTAATGTAGTCGCTCGGATAAAATTTTAACATCTGAAATGGATTAATAAGATCGTTCTGGATTTTATTATTAATCAATATTCGTCATCACTTTAGTAAATTTTTCGCTTACTCAAATTCACACCGCTCAAGTTATTAAAACATTACGTCATCATCATACGCAAAGGTTTTCTTTATTCGCAGGTTTTATAATTCCCCAAAAGCAAATTTATTTTCAATTATGAAAAAGTGTACAAAATAACATTTCTGTTTTAGGATATGTTAAAGAAGCGAGAAGAGGTGGAACGTATGAATGCAGCTGGAAAGAATAAATATGAGTACGATAGTGACGAAGACGTTTCTGAAGGTACCTGGGAACATAGGTAATTCATATTATTTTTTATAGTATAGCAGACAATAGAGCAGGTGGGTCTCCTAAATGGTAAGAGAATACCACCGCCCCCGGACAACCGCGCCACAGTCCGATATTGGTTGTGTTGCCGCCTTTTTACGCAACTTAATCAATCAGCGAAACACAAGTGCCGTTTCACGTTGAGTATTCTGTGAGCTCTTGGTATCACTTCGGACGAGCCGAACCAATTAGCGCGTCCGCATATGCTTCAGCATGGCTCACCCACATTCATTTACAAAAAAATGTGCTTTTGTAAATCAAATGTTTCATTTATATTAATCCTTTTCAATTGACAAAAACGTAATAGTGAAACTAGGTTTTGTTTGAAATAAAACAGCCTCATCAGAAACTCTTCAAATTTTAAATTTTCTGCTACATTTAGCCATCGACTTCAAAATGTATCCAACGTACAATTATTGTTGCTGTTCGATTTATCTAATTCTATACAATTTTAGGTTACGGGCTAAAGAAATGTGCGCTACGGAAAGATGGGCGGACGAGTTGACAAAACAAGCTGCTGGCAAACACCATATTGGCGATTTCTTACCACCTGAGGAACTTAGAAAGTAATATTTCTATTTAATAAACTTTTATGGCTTAAGTTAATTTGTTTAGTTATAAATATCCATATTGTAAATCGTAGAAGTTCAAATAGTCAATATATTTTATTTGTCTTGATATATAATTTAGGTCTGTCATTTTTAAATATTGATTCCCTTTATGGATCAGTTAATGTATTTAATGAAAAAACGTAATATTTCTATTAGCAAGTAATGAGGCAAAATGTTTAAATTTTTTAGCATATTCATTTAATAATGATTAACATCTTCCAGGTTAGGATTTATATTTAAAGTATAAGTCAGTTACAAAATTATGTCAAGGCGATGTTGACGCTACATGCCTCATTTTATATTAGATTTTATATGTTTTTAAACGAATTTTATATATTTACAGATTTATGGAAAAATACTCAGCGGCGCGTGGTGGCAAGGAACCAGACTTATCCGACTATAAAGAGTATAAACTTAAAGAAGATAATATTGGTGAGTTTTTTTAACCTTCAATAAATTAAATTTGTATTTCATCAAATCTGGTAATGTTATCTATGGTTTTTTTACTCCCAGAGCCCTCTTTCCCACTTTGAGCACTTGCCCAGGCTCTCGCGATATTTCCATCAGATTGACCTTGTTTATCTAATTTGTCTATTATAACTACAGTAAACTCTATATAACGACACTGAAGGGACTGTGCATTTTATAGCATTATAAAGAGTTGTCGTTAAATGGAGAGAAGAAAAGGTGGATGGAAGACTAGCTTAACCAACTAAAGCCAATTGATTTCGACGTTACATGCAGTTTACACTTTAGTTCTAAATAGTGTTCTGTCAATGTCATAGGGGCCCCTATCCTAATATGCCCAGGGTCTCCAATTGTTTAAAAACGGCTTTTATTACAAGGATACGTTTATAGTCTCTTATGACGTACTTTATTTCGGGCATTACATTTTGTATTTATTAAGAAATTTCAAAGAGTTTTTTATCATGTTCTTTTATGGTTACAATGTAATTTTTTTCTTTAAATTTAATTTGAAATACATATGTATTTTTATGAAAAATTGGTTTCAGGTTTTAAAATGCTCCAGAAATTGGGTTGGAACGAAGGTCAAGGTCTTGGTGCTGAAGGAACAGGCATAGTTGACCCGATCAATAAGTATGTAAACTTAAATAGAACCAGTTAGCATAAGCTTTTCGAATTGCTATTTTTAGTACTCTTTGATAACTCATTTTTAGCTACCACTTTAACTAGAGTTATTACAAAAGTTGTTTAATAATAAAAAAGATAATTTGCAACTGTTTAAACTTGAAACTTGTTAACGATTACTTTTCAATTATGTATTTTTTTATTGTATTGCGAATAACGGGGAAGGTAGGTCTCCTATATGGTAAGAGAGCTCCGCCGTCCATGAACAATCGCGCCACAGTCCACGCCTTGGTTGTGTTGCCAGCTTTTTACGAATTTTAAAGGCCTGCGATATCATCACTCATTCAGCGAATCACAGTAGAAGTGCCGTAAAATTAGTTGCTGTTACGTTATTAAGGTGAACAAAATTGTGATATTTCCAGAGCGAAACAACCAATATCGAATCTCGGTTTAGGCGCGTCAACATCGGAGCATCTGTCGCCAGACGACGATGAATTCGACGCGTACAGGAAACGGATGATGCTCGCTTACCGGTTCCGGCCAAATCCTTTGGTTAGTTTTTTTAACAATAAAGTGGCATTAGGAAACATTCATGTGTGTTTTCTATATTCAGAGATTGTTTAATTAGCAAATATATGTATAGAAATATAATTAATGACACTAAAAATTAAGATTTTAGTCATTAAGTTTGTGAAACCGTAACTTCAGATTGACAGATATTAAATAAACTTATATAATATATGATATTAATATTATTATGTATTACATAATATATACATAATGTGTATAAAATTATCAAGTAAACAAATTTAATTTTTGGGGACAGTTTTTTTTTATTAGGAGATATTGATTTGAGCTGTTTTTGTTTCAGAATAATCCTCGTCGGCCATATTACTAAGAAAAGGAGATAATTCAATCCTTATTTTTTCCCCCATATTCAATTGTTCAAAGTTGCTACCACATTCAACACAATTTATACAAGCTCTTTCAAATTGGATAGTTTTGGCATTTCGATGGAAATAGTGTTACTGTAATCATGTATTAATTTGTATTTATGCATTTGTTATATTCGGCTTAAAATTATAGTTTTATTTTGTTAAATATAATGTGAAAAACAGTATAAAAATCTAAAACAACCTGCGATAATGTCATTTAAGTAGTATAACTTAGAAACACGGCAAGAACGGTGAGCGAAGACATACTAGAGGTTTTTACACTCAGAATATTCATGCTAAAAGGACTCCATAAAATGGGCAGAGGTATTATTCGCTTCTGGAAGCACACAGCATCATATTCTAGAGGTTTTAACTCTTAATGAGCCTGTAGAGTTTATCTGATATTTATTTTCATAATGCTTAAGGGATTTTAGGATAATAATGATTTGTCAGCTTATTCTTTGTAGGCAACACACCATAAAAAGTAAAAACTTAAACGCATAAATGTGCTCATATTAATATATTATTGCCCAAATGTTTAGAACAAATATCGATGTGGTTGCTAATGAATTGGACGTATTCCATATAAATGAATTCGTATACAAATAAGTCTTCAGATAATACTTCCAATTTTTCTATTGTATCATATTTATTAGGCTTAAGGTTATTTTGTGTTTTCTGAATAAGTTTATAATAAATCTTTTTAAAAAGTCGTCTGGATTTGATTGCATTTTCTTATCCCTAAGTATTCTGTTTGATGCCTTTGAAAAGTCTTATTAACGAATAGCACTCATAAACTTAGATGCTCTTTCTTTTTTTAAAGCGGTGAATAATGTGTAAAAGCATAATTTTCAGTATTTGTACTGAGTATCGCAGAGTGAGGCTATCGGTCACCCTTAAAAGTGTCGCTTAAGCGGCGTACAAATCCGATAACACAACCAATGCGCTGTTCTCTTACCATACAGGAGACCCACCCGCTCAAAAATATTATAAACCATCAATTTTTA
>DWCF01000487.1:0-21008 GCA_018230265.1 Delias oraia
GTCGCAATAGTAAAAGTGAAAGAAATCTTCAAAGTAGAACTATCCCCCAAAGCTGCACATGGACATAGAATATCCTTTATCAGGGATGGACGTAAACATTGAAGATCTTCCCCTAGAGCTGGATATAGATATAAAGTCATTTATACCATTCCCTATATTTGAGAAAAATATCACATGCCAAGAACCTTGTCAAAATTATATAATCTCTCTCTAGAGCAGGTTATTGAGAATGTCAATCCACATAAAAGAGCCAGGTATTCCTAACACCACTAAACTCACAAATTCATTTGCTAGAGTTTATAAGTTCTTGTTTATAATAATTTTATTATATCGTAAAACCATCTATATCGGCCTATTTAAACAGTATTTTACTTTCCTTAAGGATTTTGAAAGACCACCTATTGAATTCTATGATATTATTTTTTGTGAGATTGTTATACACGTTATGGCAAGGAAGGCAGAGAAATTTGTTAAGTAGTTTTTGCATCTATATGAGCTACTTGAATAATGGTTACAATATTTGTACAATTGTACAGCATGAGCTGAGTTCGCTTAGCCCTTATCTACATATTCAGTTCCACCAACAGTTATTGCATCGACCTTGAGTGTTGGCTGACCAACTCCAACAGGTACATTTTGCCCGTCTTTTGAGCACGTACCAACACCAGGATCTAACTTTAGATCATTACCAATCATTGATACTTTTTTTAGCACTGTTGGCCCATCACCAATTAGCGTTGCTCCTTTGACTGGTTGTGTAATTTTACCATTTTTTATTAGGTAAGCTTCCGAAGATGAGAAAACAAATTTTCCTGATGTTATATCAACTTGTCCACCACCAAAATTTACTGCATATAGGCCTCTCTTTACACTGGATATTATTTCTTCTGGTGTATATTTTCCTGGCAACATATAGGTGTTTGTCATGCGTGGCATAGTAACTTCTTTGTAACTTTCTCTTCTACCATTACCAGTTGGATTTACACCCATAAGTTTAGCGTTCATATGATCTTGCATATATCCTTTTAGAATTCCATCTTCTATAAGCACATTATAGCCAGGTAAAGTACCCTCATCGTCTATGCTAATAGAACCACGCAAATTAGGTAGAGTTCCATCATCAATTACAGTAATGTTACTGGCTGCCACTTGTTTACCCATAGAATTTGAAAATGCCGAGATTCCTTTACGGTTAAAATCACCTTCAAGTCCATGACCTACAGCTTCATGCAATAATATTCCTGGCCAACCTGAACCTAAAACAACTGTCATCTCTCCAGCCGGAGCTGGAATTGCCTCAAGATTTACTAGCGCTTGCTCTAACGCTTGGTTTGCAACTTCTTTCCACTTCTTCTCAGAAACAAATTTACTATAAGAGTCTCTTCCACCGTGCCCTGCAGAACCTCTCTCAGCTCGGCCATTTTTCTCTACGATGACTAGTACATTAAAACGTACCAAAGGCCTAATATCGCTTAACCTGTGATCATCTTTTATTATTTGTACAACTTGCCATTCTCCACTTAGAGTTATTTTTACCTGCTTCACGCAGTTATTCTTCGACCTTACATACTCATTAACCTCATTGAGTAGTTTAATTTTTGAGTTCAGATCCATTTCATTTATGGGATTAATCGTTGAGTACAGGCTTTTTGTCTCCTCATTTAAGTTTATTGAATTTGTTTTGCTTAAAGATGCTGAACTTTTTACCATAGAAGCAGCGTTACTAATTTCTTTTTCGCTAATCTCAGAAGAACAAACAAAAGATGTACTATCTTCACAAAAAGACCTTAAACTAAACCCCCTTCTAGTATTTAAATCCATGTGTTTCAATACATTATCATCAAAAACTAGAGACTCTGATTGGCAAAACTCTAAAAATAACTCACCACCATCACTGTTGCTCAAAGCGTTATTGACTATTTTATACACGTTATTAATATTAACATTGTTTTGAGCAAAAAATATTTGATCTAGATTTGGCATTACCTTTGAGCTGAAAATTGTTTAAGTATATTGTTTAATTTTAACATAGTAAATCACAAAAAGCCCGGGTGGCGGAATTGGTAGACGCGCTAGCTTCAGGTGCTAGTAACTTTTCAAGTTGTGGAAGTTCAAGTCTTCTCTCGGGCACTCTATATTGATTCTTGAGTTAATTAATGATACAATATAACGTATTTACTATACTTAAGTTTATGGGTTGTGAGAAAGAGAGTCTTGTTTACAGAAAGAAAGTACGAACTTATTCAAAACGCTTAGTTACTGCACTATCTATTGCTTCTTTGATGGGGTATACAGCAGCATTAGCCCTAAATATTTCTTCCTTAAGCTTGTACTGTACTATTGTCAGCACTATGCTAAGTGCACTTTCGCTTGCTTTAAATATATGGTCATTAACTGATCATCTTAGGCAGTGTGGCCTTAATAAGCAACTCGATACCTCTTGGCAAGATAAATTAATGAAGATCTGCCTCGACGTTACATCTAATGTTTCATTTTTAATAGGAGGAATTACATCTATATTACCTCTTGAATTTCCTATTATCCCCTTTATTTCCGTTGCTTTTTTTATTCTAGGTTGTACCTTTATGGCAACAAATTTCATTCGAACTATGATTAGTCAGCCGCAAATAGATGAAACCAAAACCTCAAAGCTAGTGAACATTCAATCTGCAATAGCTCCCTGCATTATTACATGTTAATAAGTTAGCTTATTTAACTTGACAAATTACGCCATCCCCCTTACTATGAAAGTAAGAGTATTTATCCTTGTTTTTGGGTTCAACGACAAAATTCAGTAAAAAACTCAGATATTTATTGGCACATTACATAAAATTATAGCGGCTTTTTTTATTTTTCTACATTCAGCCAAATCGCGCTTGTTAGCACATTATCAATTTACATTATTAAAACTTGCTATACGGGGGTTCTTTTGTCTTTTTTTTGCTTGGTAAATTTCTTAATATTTATTGCTAAAGTAATTTAAAAAAGGTGTCATTCCAGCGCGTGACGCTGGAATCCAGCTTTTTCATAATCATCGGAAACATTGTATTTTAACATTACTTTTATACTCGTAAATTTAACTAGATCCCAGTGTCTAGCACTGGGATGACAGCATCATAAAGGAATCAATGTCAGATACTTGAATGACATCACTATAAAGTAGATTCCTGTGCTGAAATAGAGGCTACTTAAGTGACAAGATAGATAGAACTGGCATTAATCGGATTTGAGTTACTCAAATGACCAATGAAAACTGTAACCTAAACATTGAAGCACTATTATGCACTAAATAATAACTTTCATACACTTGTCATGGTAGTCGTGAAAGAAATAATTCATACAATAAGCATGAATGAAATAATTGACATGATTTGGAATTATATATTATAAAGTATTAATAGTTAGTTAATTTATTAGGTGGAGATATGGGATATAAGTTAAGAAAAAGAGAATATGATTATAATGAAAGTCTATTTAAAGAGATAGGCATTCAAGTACAAGAAGTAGAAGGTTGTAACTTCTTAGAAATATCTAACATAATAGCAAAAAATTATAGAAGGTTATCAATAAAGTGTCACCCAGATAAACCAGGAGGTAGCGATGAAAAAATACAGGCCCTTAACAGAAATAAAGCAGCACTTTTGCAATATATTAAACCACTAAGTGGAAAGAATCAGGGATTAATCATTCCTGAGGAATTGAAAAGGTATTTACAATCAATTCAGCAAGGTCAGAATGATAAGCGTGCAGAGTATTATGCTGTTTTTACTCGGGTAAATATCCTACTGCTCATCTCGTCATTAGTGTCGTATATTTACTTGGGGTTTAAGCTATATAAGGCTGCTAATTTTACTGATGCACCTGGCATTTTGTTTAGTGCGACTCTAATAACATCTGTTACAACTTTTTTCTTATCTGTTTATTTGATATCTTCTTTATTTAAAAAAGCTGTGGATTTGCAAAATCCTCAACGGGAACAAGGTGAAAATTTAGATCAAGAAGAGCTAAGAGATGAGATATCCAAAAGTAAAGCATTTAAATATCTAATTCTTACTTCCCAAATTTCAAATTATCTTCCTCCTATTTTATTAGTAGCAGGTTTGGTGTTACAGTACCAATCTAGTTGCTTAAACAGTAAAATACTCATCGGATTTGCTGCATTACTAGGTTGTAGTTTATTACTACACTTAGCAAGTGAAATCTACGAGAGAAAAGTTGTAAATCTTGTAAAAACTGAAGGAATAGGTGATGAACAAAATGTACCTATAGGAGCATCAACCAAAAAGCCAAGCAGCATTGTAAATCCTGATGGTGCTTTTAACGTCTCGGCTCATCAAGTAGGTTGATTATTCTCCATACTCAAATCTCTGGCTAAAAATAACGAGCCACAAATTAGTATGGTTTTGACGTTTTGAATAGAGGCTTTCAATATGTAATTTGATATTGCATCACTAATTGATTCACATTCGATAGCATTGATTCCTATATTATGAGCTCCTTCTCTAATTAAATCTGTACTTGTTGCTTTAGGTTCAGATTTAACACAAACTGCGCATAGTAGTTTGATGTATGGCTTTAAGTGCTCTAAGAACTCTGCGACGTTTCTGTTACGAGTAACACCAAAGATCATATAGACACCTTCAGTAAAATTGTCTCTTACCCACTTAGCTAACACTCTGGCACCATCATTGTTGTGCGCGCCATCTAGAAATAATTGCCAATCTTTTGGTAATAAAGAAATTAAATTACCTTCTTTTATAGACTCTAGCCGCGCAGGCCAATAAGTGCTCTGTAAACCTGAAGCAATGTCCTCTTCTCCAATATTAAATCCATACTTCCCACTCAAAATGCTACATGCTGCAATTGCGTTTCCTGCATTGATTATTTGATGATCTCCTTTTAAAGATGGCAAAGAAAATTCTATTGATTGAATAGTCGATTGAAAGACCATCCTGTTATTCTGTTTTTCGCAATTCCATTCAAGTCCTCCTCTATACAGAGGAGATTTCTTATTTATTGCATGATGTTCTAATGTGTTCATTATAGATTTTTCTTGTGGTGCTATTACGCAAGGAACATTAGGTTTCATTATTCCAGCCTTTTCACCTGCTATGGTTTCTACGGTAGGACCAAGATATTCTGTATGGTCAAGTGCAATGGAAGTGATGATCGTTAGGATCGGATTATCTATAACATTTGTTGCATCAAGCCTTCCACCCATACCCACCTCAACTAAAGTAATATCCGCTTTATGACGAGCAAAAGCTAAGAAAGCTGCAATTGTTGTGGCCTCAAATAGAGTGATAGGTTGTTCCGCAACTGCTATACGGCATTCTTCCAGTGAGTTGTGTAATTCACTATCATCGACATCAGTGCCTGCAACAACTATTCTCTCATTAAAATTCACTAAATGTGGAGAGGTGTACGTATGAACTTTATACCCTGCTGCTTGCATTATATATCTTATAAACGATAGCGTTGATCCTTTGCCATTAGTGCCAGCTATGTGAATTATTGGCGGTATTTTTTTCTCGGGATTACCCAATTTATTTAGAAAGCTTTTTATGCGATCAAGAGAAAAATCCTTTGGCCTACTGCCAATCGGCTTAGGCCAATGAGGCATGTATATCATAAATTATTGTTACATTTTAATTCATCTATTACACTTGCCATGCCATTCGTATCGATCTTTTCACTAAATTGAGAACGTTGATTAATAGCAATACTTATTCCACTCATTACAACATCGTTTATTAAGAAAGAACTGTCACTTTTAGTAACTTTAAAGTCAATATTTGTAAATTCCTCATCACCATAAGAAAATCTTGTTCCTATCAGACAAGTTTCATCGTCAACTGCTTTTGTACTCATTATGATCATTTCACTATTATTTATGTATTTATACAAAATTTTAGCGCACAAACGCGCGAGATATACTTCATATTCTTTTAGAAACTCTTCTTTTTCTTTCTGAGTAGATAAATTCCAATATTTCCCTATTACAAATCGAGATATTTCTTTGAGGTTAACATTATTCTGAATGATCTTCTGAAGTTCTTCATGTATATGTTCTAGATTTTTTCTGTTTCCTTTCATAGACGTGTTGTCTATTTGCTGCTTCATGGCAAGCACAAAAGTTTTGTGACCTATACAACTCGCGTAAGCACTTGAGGATATTAAAATAAAAATGGTTAAGAGCTTAATAACATTCATAAGATATATTTATTAGCTATGATACTTAAAATGCAAAATTTAACAAAGGCAAAATAATAGTCGCTAGCTCTAACATACCTATAGACATACTCTATATAAATAATCTATAATTAATAGGGGTCTGTGCTATACGTTATGAGTTAAGTTAAATTTCCCGAGCGATAATCTCTGATCAAGGGGATTGCCTCTGTTAATTTCATTGAAATTAGTATGTGATACCCACCTTAACTTTAGGTCTCAGGAATCTACTAAGACTGACGGTAGATATGGATCCCATTTTTATTATTCAGGTTTATGTTAAACCAATATAAAGAACAAGGTGTTTTTTTCTGTTCATCTCATAGGGTGTTTCAAGTTGTAATTGACGTTGAGAAGTATCCTGATTTTGTTCCTTGGTGCAAAGCTGTTTATATAAAAGAAAAAACTGATAGCCAGATGATTGTGGATCTCCTTGCAGCTTTTCATGGCATTAAAGGAAGTTATACATCAGAAGTGACCTACCTTGCTCCAAATGGAATAAATGAAAGTTGGATAAAAGCTGTGTCCTCAAATGGAATATTTAAACATTTATACAACGAATGGAAATTCACTCCTATGAGCAAAAATAAAACTATGGTAGAGTTCTATATAGAGTTTGAGTTTAAATCCAATTTGTTTTCTACTTTATTAAACTCGGTGTATAAATATGCACAAAATAAAATAATTACTGCATTCAAAGACAGACTAGAAAGCCTTGCTGAGTAAAAGTTATCTTGACATTGTTTGTATAAATGCATAAATTTTTTAATAAGTTCAGTATTTCCATTGTAATGATTTTTAGATTATTGTTCTTACTTATTTTTATAAGTGTTAGTTCTTATGCAGCTATTGAACAAAACTTACCCAACACTCAAAAAACTGATGAAATAACACCAAAAGAACTACTGTCCCTATTGCCTGATGATAAATTATTAGGAGATCGAAAAGCACCAATTTTAATGATAGAATACGCCTCGCTCACTTGTTATCATTGTTCTCTTTTTCATAAGAAAGTTTTTCCTAAAATCAAAGAGAAGTACATAGATACAGGTAAGATGTTATACATATTCCGTCATTTTCCTCTAGATTACAGAGGATTAAAAGCTGCAATGCTAAGTTATTGCTATGAAAAAGAAGAAGACTATTTTAATTTTAACAAAGCTGTGTTTAATGCAATAGACTCGTGGAACTACTATAATTTTAGTGATTTAACTATACTACAAAAAATTGCTGCACTAAGCAATTTGAAGCAAGATGTATTTAACCAATGCATTAATGATAGAAAGATGATGGACAAAATTATAAATGATAAATCACTTGCAATTAATAAACTTGATATCACAGCTACTCCTGTATTCATCATCAAGCTTAACGATGACAAATCATACGTAGGGAATGGTAAAATCAAACATGAAGGATATAGAGACCTGGAATACTTCACTAATGTAATAGATGAGTTATATGGAAAAGCTATAGTGAAGTAATAACACTGTAGCTTACCATATAAAAACCCTATGCTGAATCAGTATTTTTTGATACTGTTTGTTGCTTTTTACGCTCAAACTCTCTTTTTTTACTGTGCCAAGCATAATAATACATGGCAATTTTATTCTCTATTAATACTATCGTTCCATCATAAAATTGGACCATATCCATAACTTTTTTCTGAGCTTCGTTAAAGCGTTCTTTGTACTTCTCGCGATAAGCTGGATTGTGCAGTAATTTCACTCCTTCATTATTATTAGATTTCTTGCTTAACGTTTCAACTTCGTTAGCAATGTTATAAGACATATAACCCCCTCTAATTGATTATAAAAATTACATTTTAAGAGAGATGTAAATAAACGATCCCTTAATTCTAGTATAACAATTGATTGTTATACTAGTGAACCATAGTAAAATATATAATAATCTTTGTCACTTAAAATTTTACTTTATAAAATAACAACTTAAAATAAAAAATTTTATTATTCTTAACTCTATTGTTATCTTTATAAATCTTATATAGATTAAACCTCCTTAGTTTATATTATAAAACTTAATGCGTCATAACTTTAGCAGAAAATCGTTGTACATAAGAAGCTTATTTGCAAAAGAGTATAAAAAAATAGAAGAACATTGTACTCTTGATAAGAAACAACGTATTCAAATCACTCCTGAAGAAGGAAAATTATTAAATTTATTTATCAAAATCCATAAAGTTAAAAGCATAGTTGAAATTGGCACGTTATATGGTTATTCGTCAATTTGTATGGTAAAAGCTTTACCGAAAGATGGTCATATATATACAATAGAAAATAATCCTCAACACTCAAGAATAGCAAAAAAAAATTTTAGTGCTTTTAATCTAAGTGATAAAATTACTCTAATAGAAGGTGATGCACTGGAAAAAATTAATGAATTATCAGCAAAGGCACCATTTGACATGATATTCATCGATGCTGACAAAAGTAGTTATCCTAAGTATTTAGATTGGGCAGAGTCATACATTAAACAAGATGGGCTAATCGTTGCAGATAACACTCTATTATTTGATACAGTATTTTTAGAATCGCCTCCAAAAGAAGTATCAGAAAAGTCATGGCATGCTATGAGAGAGTTTAACGATAGATTGTCAGATGAAAAAAAATATTTCTCCATATTGATTCCTACTGACGAAGGAATGACTGTAGCTTTAAAACTAACGCAAGTTAAAAATCAAGGTCAGCGTAATGTCTAGGGGGAGTTAACCCAAAAACTCTCTCTAATAATATTTCGCGAAAACAAGGCCTTGATTTAACAATGGAGTACCATTCTTTTAAAATCTTACTTTTTTCCCATGGGAAACTATTTACGTAGTCTATTATAGAAATATGTGATGCTAAAGTAATATCGGCTAAAGTGAACTTATCGGTTGCAAGCCAAACGTTCTTGTTAATTAAGTGTTCGATGTATTCCATATGGCAAGGCAGGTTATGCTGAGCTGCATGAAGAAATCTAGAGTCAGGGCTGCGGTTAGTAATTACTTTTTCATTCATAATATACTTAGTAACTTCATTGTAAAATTTGCTATCGAACCAATTGATTAAAGCGCGTATTTTAGACTTAATAATAGTGGATGAACCAAGTAATTTGACGTCGCTATTGTAAGTCTCTTCTATATATTCACAAATGGCATTACTATCCGCTATTACAAAGTTATTATCTATTAATACTGGTACTTGTCCGATTGGATTGATCTCCATGAATTCATTCCGCTTTTCCCATGGATTTTCATATACAAAATCACAACTCAGCTTTTTTTCCTTGAGAAGAGCTCTAACTTTTCGTGAAAACGGACAAAGAGGAAAATGATATAAAATCATAATATTCCTCTTTTGTTATTCCAATACCTATATGTTGTCATTCCAGTACGTGACATTGGAATCCAGCTTATTTCATTATGGACATTACTTTTAACATATACTCCTAGAATCCATTGTCCATTGTATAATTTCCAAATATTTTTATACTTGGATCCCAGTACAACTGTACGAACATTGTAGTTTGAGAGCAATCCCCACCGGAAGGGTGTCATTTCAGTGATTGACACTTGAATCCAGTTCTTATTATACAACAGCCTAATGTATTCATTTAAAATTAAGTTTGAAGAAGAGTATTTTAGGTAACAGCTGTTTACTCCAAAGTAATGTTGCAAAAGGTCTAACATATAAATTATAAGACTAATATAGAATATACCTTGCTAAAAAAAAAAAAAAGTATAACCTTTTATAAGGTATGCAGGCAAAAATTCTGTAACTTGGTCAGGTCAGAAATGAAGCAACCATATCAGAATCTTTTTGGGTTGCATACCTATTTGTACTATTTGTTTTATTCTAGGCTATGAACATAGCATTAAAATATCGTCCTAGTAGCTTTAAAGATTTAGTAGGTCAAGATATATTGGTGCGTATACTAGAAAATGCTTTTACTCTCAACAAAATTCCACAATCTATACTGCTTTCTGGTAGCAGTGGAATTGGTAAAACCACCACTGCAAGAATAATAGCTTTATGTTTGAACTGCTCATTGGGGCCAACTTTTGAACCTTGTGGATCATGTACAAGTTGTCTGGCAATAAAAAATTCAAGCCATCCAGATGTAGTTGAAATCGATGCGGCAAGTCACACTAGTGTTGAGGATGTTAGAGCCATCTTGGGAGATATTTGCTATTTACCAATAAGTTCTAAGTTTAAAGTTTACATTATAGATGAAGTACACATGTTATCCAGTAATGCATTTAATGCATTACTTAAAACTCTAGAAGAACCACCATCTAGCGTAAAGTTTATTCTAGCAACTACAGAAATAAAAAAGATACCAATAACTGTTATTGCACGTTGTCAAAGGTTTGACTTACATAACATTCCTTCAGCTAAGATAATGGAGCGTTTAAATGATATTGCACAAA
Organism: Delias oraia; assembly: GCA_018230265.1. Lineage (NCBI taxonomy): Eukaryota > Metazoa > Arthropoda > Insecta > Lepidoptera > Pieridae > Delias > Delias oraia. The sequence goes on from DWCF01000487.1 coordinate 10,661, forward strand.
AAGAAAATTATTTTATTGAAAAAGAAGCATCGGAATTAATTGCGCACCACTGTAGCAATTCAATGCGTAACGCTTTATTTTTGATGAATCAAGCAGTGCTATATAGCAAAGATGGTACAATATCCACTCAAAGTGTTACAGACATACTTGGTCTAGTAGATAGAAACGTTATATTTGATCTACTGGAAGCAGTATTAGACAGTGATTTACAGAAGGCTTTGTTAGTATTCGACAATGTGGTAAAAACAGCAAATCTGCTCAATATTTTTGAAGATCTACTGCAAACAATCCAGTTAATATGCCGTTTTTTAATTACAAAAGAGATTGATACAGAATATGAGAAGAGCAGAGTAAAAGATTTGAGTGCAAAAAAGTCTTTAATATTTTTTTCGAGATTGTGGAAGGTGCTGCTTAAGGGTATTCAAGATATAAAGGTTTCAACATGCAATGAAATTGCCGCTGAAATGATATTAATTAGCCTTTGTTATCTTTCTGATTTGCCTTCTCCGGAACAGGTGATCAAAAAAATTCTTTCACAGAATGTAGAGCAAGGAAATAGACAGGGCAGACCTGTTGCACCTTCCCCCCCTGTCATCCAAGTAGCTGACTACTCGGATCCAAAAAAATATGTGGAAAAACCCCACTCTGTCATCCCAGTGCGTGACACTGGGATCCATGTGAAAAATAAACAACAAAATTACGATTTTGATAAGATTTTGCAACTATTAAGGCGGAGTAACCAAATTTATCTTTACAAACAACTGTGTAGTAATCTACAATTAATAGATTGTAAATTTGGGTATTTAAAATTAAAAGCTGTATCTAACTTGAACAGTAATTTTTGTAATGACTTGAAAAGTTACTTAAATCAAGCTACTAATCAGGAGTGGGTTATTATAGTTGATACAAGTTATATGAATAGGGAAGTGAGTAATTTAAATTATGCACCTGCAGTTAAGGATATATTAAATACGTTTAAAGGTGCAAAGGTAGTTAATATAGAAAATAAGGAGTAGGTTGTGGATTTCAGTCAAATAATGAAGCAAGCGCAAGAAATGCAAAAAAAGCTTGCGGAAGCTCAAGAAAAGTATATTGGAAAAGAGTTTCAAGGTATTTCTGGTGGTGGTAAAGTTTCTGTATTAGTGGAAGTGATAAAAATAGGTAGCTATAAAGCTAAAAAGGTAAATATAGACTTAGAACTTATGAGAAATGAAGAAAAAGATACAGTAGAAGATTTAGTGACAGCAGCATTCAATGATGCCATCAAAAAAGCAGAAGAAGATATGGCAAATGCAACTTCTGATCTTGCAGGTATGATGGGTTTACCGCCTGGACTTAAACTTCCTTTTTAAATTTACTACTGAAGTTTGCCTTAATGCAGTAACTAAGTGTTTTCCTTTTATACTAGTACTTCCATGAAGTACATTCATATTACTGCATGAATATGAAGCAATTCACAATGATGAATGCAGATCAGAAGATAAAAAGACATTAGTGAAATAGGTGTCAGAAGATCAAGAGTAAAAAAAGTAGAGTAACTCTATTTATTAATTAATAAAATCTTTGTATTTTCCTAAAAGTTAGTTAAGATACAGAAGGTTTTGTGTTATTAAGTTAGCACTTGACTTAACTTTAGTTATTATTTAGACTGCTAAAGTGGAATTTTAATTTTTTTAACGAGGGCAATTATGCATTATAAAAAGTTTTTTTCGGCAGCTGCTTTAGTGACGTTGCTAAGCCTATCAAACTCTGCTTTTTCATCAGACCCTATTGGTCCAATAAGTGATGAAGAAACTAGCTACTACGTTCGTTTACAATACAACGGTGAAATTTTACCTTTTTATACAAAAGTTGATGGTATTACAAATGCAACAGGTAAACAAAAGGATAGTCCCTTTACAAGATCTTTTATAGCTGGTGGTGGTGCATTTGGTTATAAAATGGATGACATTAGAGTTGATGTTGAAGGGCTTTACTCACAATTGGCTAAAGATACAGCTGTAGTAAATACTTCTGAAACAAATGTTGCAGACAGTTTAACAGCATTTTCAGGATTGGTTAACGTTTATTACGATATAGCGATTGAAGATATGCCTATCACTCCATACGTTGGTGTTGGTGTTGGTGCAGCATATATCAGCAATCCTTCAAAAGCTGATACAGTTAAAGATCAAAAAGGATTTGGTTTTGCTTATCAAGCAAAAGCTGGTGTTAGTTATGATGTAACCCCAGAAATCAAACTCTTTGCTGGAGCTCGTTACTTCGGTTCTTATGGTGCTAGTTTTGATAAGACAAATAAGGATGATAATGATATCAAAAATGTTCTTTACAGCACTGTTGGTGCAGAAGCTGGAGTAGCGTTTAATTTCTAGTCTATCTTTGTCTTATTATCCCAGTGGGTTTTTCTTGTCATTCAAGTAGCATGACACTGGGATCTAGAAAAAAGAAATGTGAATTCCAGTGTTTGAGCACTGGAATAACACATTATTTATTTAATGTAGTTTTTATAGTTACACGCTAGCAATTTTAATGATACATTTAGGTAGCTGTTGTTAAGATCTCAATTAGATGTAAAATTGTGCTTTTTTAATTAAAGCTTGAATTTTTCACTGAAAATCAATATATTATATGTATAGAGTTTTAATTTAAGTTATTATGTTGACCCCAGTAGCAAATTTATGTGTTAATAGTAGCACTAATCTCATGCAATATATTGCTGAAGTGCGAAAATTTCCTATGCTTTCCCCAGAAGAGGAAGTGCGATTAGCAAAAAATTGGCAAGAATACCAGGATATTTCTTCTGCTCACAGGTTGATTACTAGCCATTTGAATTTGGTAGTAAAAATTGCAATGAAATTTAAGAATTACGGTCTATTGTTGATGGACCTGGTCATGGAAGGAAATATGGGTTTAATGCATGCAGTGAAAAAGTTCAATCCTAACTTGGGATTTCGTTTTTCAACTTATGCAGTATGGTGGATTGAAGCTTCAATGAAAGACTTTATATTAAAATCTTGGTCACTTGTAAAAATAGGTACAACGCAAGCACAAAGGAGATTGTTTTTTAGTTTACGTAAAATAAAAAAAAGAATTTTACAATACACAAACAGAGAAACTTTGAGTAAAGAAGAAATAAAAGCAATATCAAATGAGCTTTCTGTATCTGAAGAAGATGTTGTACAGATGAGCTATCGTCTGGCTTGTAAGGATCAGTCGTTAAATAATTGTATAAAAATAGGTGATGACTCTAAAAAGGAGTTACAAGATATGATTCCGTGTAATTTAGTTAGTCAAGAAGTAGCTTACCAGAATCATGAAGAAAAGGCATTAAAAGAAACAATTTTAAGCAATGCGCTGGCAAGTCTTAATGAAAGATCAAGAGACATTTTCATTAGCAGATATTTATCTGAGAATACTCAGACTTTGGATGAGCTTAGCAAAAAATATTGTGTTTCAAGAGAAAGAATAAGACAGTTGGCTGAGCAAGCAATGAGTAAGGTAAAACAACATGTAAAATCAGAGAGTTTGAAACTTGGTTTACATGCGTAGTCTTTTTGTATTTCTAATATTTTTTTCAATAGACACTCTTGCATCGGTTAGTAACGTACAACTGAAGGAAAAATATAAAGATTGGCTTGTGTACACTGCATTGGAAGATGGTGAAAAAGTGTGTTACATTGTATCTCATCCTAAGAAAAAAAGTGAACATTATACAGCTGACCGCAAGCCGTATGTAATGGTCAGTTACGTTGATAAAAAAGCAGATGAGGTGAGCGTCACTTCTGGCTTTCAGTATAATAATGAGCCTGTAGTTCTCAATATCGATAAAAAAATTAAATATCAATTGCCAATAATACAGGGAAGTCTTGCGTGGACAGATGATACAAAAATGGACCAAGATTTGATTCTAAAAATGAAGCAGGGATTATCAATGGTAGTTAATGGAAAAGTAAAAACAGCAAATGTTGATGATACTTATTCCTTGCTTGGCTTTCAAAAAGCGTACCAAAAAATGCATGACTTATGCCATACAAAGTAAATTATTGATCACTAAAGTATAAGATAGGCTGTTTTGTCTCTCAGACAAAAATATGGATATCACTTTACATAGAATATGAATATCATTTAAAATATATTTTTGAGAATTAATATGTCAAAAATTGTAGATATAGGAATCAAAGAACAAAGTTCTGTGTGTGAACAAATGCGTTTTAGTGTAAGTCGTGCAAGCCTTTTAAATACGCTATCCAGGGTAAGTGGAGTGGTTGAAAGGCGCAACGCGATAGATGTTTTAGCGTGTATAAATATCAAAGCACAATATGGTAGCATAAAATTGAAGGCTACTGATCTTGACATTTCAATATTTGCCTCACTTACTGCAAATGTATCAGCAGAAGGAGAAGTGAAAATCTCAGCACATACTTTACATGACATAGTGAAAAAATTGCCAACTAATTTGGATGTCAATTTCGAAATGAATAATCAAGGAAAATTATTGATATCCTGTGGAAATGCAAATTTTTCTTTACCGAACGTAGTTTCAAATAACTTCCCTGTTCTTGAAGAAGGTGATCATCAATACGATTTCACTCTACTAAGTGCAGATTTGGTAGACTTGTTGACTAAAACGAAGTTTGCTGTGTCGCTGGATGATACAAGGTATAATTTAAACGGGATATATCTGCATACAGATGAGCAATTTCTGTACTGCGTTGCAACTGATGGCCACCGTTTATCATGTATAAAAAGGCCTAAACCTGAAGATATCAACGGAGAATTTGGGGTGATCATTCCACGTAAAACTATCATGGAATTGTTGAAAGTATTGGGTGATTGTAATGAGATAAATATAAAACTTTCAGATAGAAAAATCAAATTTACATGTGGTGAGTATATTCTAATATCAAAATTGATAGATGGGACTTTTCCAGATTACAAAGCTGTCATTCCAACGTCTCAAGATAAACAAATGATTGTTGAGAGTAGTAAGCTTGCTAGCGTTATAGATCGGGTTTCTGTTGTTGTGTCCGATAAAATAAAATCAATTAAATTTTCATTGCAAGAGAATTTATTAACTCTACATTCAAATTCCCAAGAGTGCAGTGATGCGACTGAGTCTATAGAGGTGGATTACGATGGAGCTCTTATGGAAGTAGGATTTAATTCTCGTTATTTGCTTGATGCTTTATCTTGTATAAAAAACAAATGTAAGGTCAGCCTATCAGATGGTAATAGCGCTACAATTATCACTGATGAAGATGATCCAAGTGCATTATATATAGTAATGCCAATGAGGACTTAAGCTAGTAATCTATCTTTACTAAGTATAAGCCGTGAGGCGGTGCTGTGATTCCAGCGGCGTTTCTTTTGCATTGACTTAATATATTTAGCATTTCTTGTGGATTAGTTCTATTTTTTCCAAATTCAACTAAAGTACCAACAATAATCCTCACCTGGTTATGTAAAAAGGAAATCGCAGATATTTTGATGTATATGTGACTTCCGTTTTGTACTATATCAATATCATCGATTGTTCTGACCGGATTTGTAGCTTGACAATCTTTTGAGCGGAAGCTTGAAAGATTATGTTTTCCAAGCAGGTGTCTAGCAGCTTCACGCATGATGTTTACGTCAAGTGGGTGCAATACTTGCCACACATAACCGATTTCCAGAGCTGCAGGAGCGTAGCGATTAATTATTCTATATTCATAATATCTTTTTTTTGCTGAAAATCGTGCATGAAATGCATCATCTACAGCTTCTGCACTAAGCACAACTATAGGAATCGCTTTTAAGTGATAGTTTATTCCATTTCTTATTCTGTAAAGCTCAAATTGCCTTTCCATATTGAAATGAGCAACTTGCCCTAAAGCATGAACCCCTGTGTCAGTTCTGCCACCACAATGCAAAGAGACTCTCTCGCCACTGAAATTAAATATAGCGTTTTCTATGGTTTCCTGAATTGAGTTAGCAGAGTGTTGTTGCTTTTGCCAGCCAGAGAAACCACTACCATTGTATTCTATCGTTATTTTGTATCGCACTACAAAGTCTATCTATCTAATTTTAGGTAACTAACGTTCTTCGTTATTAAAAAACCCTTGGCAGATTGGTTGCGTTCAATTACCATGGAGACTATACAAGTTAATAAATGATCCATGGCACATAATCCAGAAGAAAGAAATAATGATAAGCAAAAAGCACTAGATAATGCAATAAGTCAAATTGAAAAAGCATTCGGTAAAGGTGCAATAATGAAGCTAAAGCAAAACCCTGTAGAAAAAATAGACACGATATCTACAGGGTCGATTGCACTTGATTCAGCTCTGGGTGTTGGGGGATTGCCAAAAGGACGTATAATTGAGATATTTGGCCCTGAGAGTTCTGGTAAAACTACCCTTGCTTTGCATGTAATTGCTGAAGCACAGAAAAAAGGAGGTTTATGTGCATTTATCGATGCGGAACACGCACTGGATGTTATATATGCTCGTAAACTTGGAGTGAAAACTGATGATTTGGTAATTTCACAACCAGACACTGGAGAGCAGGCGTTGCATATTGTTGAGTATTTAGTGTGTTCTAGTGCAGTTGATGTAATAGTTATTGATTCTGTTGCAGCACTAACTCCAAGAGCTGAAATTGAAGGGGATATGGGCGATCAGCACATGGGATTGCAAGCAAGGCTTCTAAGCCATGGACTCAGGAAACTAACTTCTGTAGTTTCAAAAGCAAACTGTATATTGATATTTATCAACCAAATTCGTATGAAAATAGGAGTAGTATATGGAAATCCTGAAACTACCACTGGTGGAAATGCGTTAAAATTCTATACTTCTATAAGACTTGATATAAGAAAAGTTGGTGCGATAAAGGATAAAGAGAATATTACGGGTAATGAAACGAGAGTTAAAGTTGTAAAAAATAAAGTCGCTCCTCCATTTAGAGAGGCAAAATTTGATATAATGTATAATGAAGGCATATCAAAACTTGGGGAAATAATAGATATAGGAGCAAAACTTGGTGTCCTTGAAAAGGCAGGCGCTTATTATTCATATAACAATACGCGTCTTGGGCAAGGAAGAGAAAATGTAAAAAGCTACCTCAAGGCGAATAAAGAAATTGCAAATGAAATAGAAACAAAAATCAGAGATTTATTTAAAAATCATGATAATTCTATTACAATAGAAGAGGAACGCGAACAACTTCTAGAAGAATCAGTATTCTAATCTAAATTAGTTTGTATTGGGCAGTATTCGTTTGCTATACTAAAGTTTCACTCTCAACCGAGTTGATGAAAGCTGCGTTATCTCCTTGCAGCATTAGGTGTATATTCTTTGCTATTTTTTCCACTAAGAGGATAGCGTTATCAAAATTTTCAAATTTTGATAATACATAATCTGCTAAGCTTTTCCGATTTTCAGGCCTACCTACTCCAAATCTCAAACGCCAATAATCGTTACCAATAAAGCTATCTATAGACTTAAGTCCATTGTGTCCAGCAGAGCTACCGCCTTTTTTTACTTTTATTCTTCCGAATTTTAAGTCAGCATCATCATGTATGACAACAATATTGTCTAGCGATAATTTGTAAAAATTTTTTATTTTTGCAATAGGAATACCTGAATTATTCATAAATGAATAAGGTTTTATCAGCATGATTTTATTATTATTAATTATGCCAGAGGTTATCAAGTAATCAGCTTTATTAGAAAATGACTGAAAATTCCAATATTTGTGAATTGCGTCAATAACTATGAAGCCAATATTATGGTGAGTTAATTCATATTTACTACCAGGATTACCAAGCCCAGCTATTAAATGCACTACTCCTCTGTTTTTGTTTGAGGCTCTTCAACATCACTATCAGCAGCAGAGATTGTTACAATGGTGAAATTTTCTTCTTCATGAGCTACAAATTTAACACCTTCTGGCAATTTTACATCATTGATATGTATAGACTGACCAATCATTTTGCCAGACAAATCAATTTCTATGACTTGAGGTATTTTCTCAGGAGAGCATTTGACAGTAATAGAACGACACAAAACATTAAGCACTCCACCTAATTTGATTCCTGGTGATTTACTTTCATTGATGAATGATAAAGGTATATCTATTTTAATTTCACTACCTTTATCAACAAACTGAAAATCAACATGTTGCACAGTATCCTTTACTACATGCCATTGAATATCACGAACAAGAGCATATTCTTTTTTCCCTGAAATATCTAGTTCTATTAAATGTGCAGAAAGAGCACCTGATTTATATTGTTTAGTAAATTCCTTTGCAGACAATGTCAAATTTACGTTATCATGCCCTTTGCCATATATAACTGCAGGTATACTTCCCTTCTCCCTCAGAGCCTGCATCGCTTTCTTTTTTTTTACATCACGTAACTCTGCATTAATTGTTACCATTTCTTGCTGTGCCATCGATTACTCCTATTCAGCTAATCCTTTTTATATAATTTAATAATATAACATAAAAATATTTATTTCAAACTTCATTCTTTCACACTAATTCTTTGTGGAAAAATTTATTTAGATATATACTGAAGATTACGTAGTAAGGACTATGAGTATTGACGATCAAGTAGTTTTTAAGATTTATAAGCCAACAAAAACTGCAACACAATCTGGTTTAGGTAATACAAAATTCTGGCACCTAAAAATTGAGCCTTGTTCTTACTATATTGAACCTTTGATGGGGTGGTTTGGATCAAAAGATCCCCAAAAACAGATTGTATTAAAGTTTGATTCTCTTGAAAAAGCAGTATCTTACGCAAAGAAACACAACACAAAGTACACAATTGAAATGCCAAAAGATGTTAAAAGACTGCCAAAATCTTATGCGAATAATTTCGTATCAAAGTAAGTTTTATCGTAGTGTGTTTATCTAAAAGCCTAAATTTAAGAACATATCTTGAAAGGACTTAAGTGGTTAAGCATATATTAAAGAGTTCTTGAAGTAAGGAGAGCACGCTCATACGTCAAGCAAACAATGTTTACCTAAAATTCTTTGACATTAGCAGCTTTCTTGCCCCGTTTTCAGTAACAGTGATTTTGTAATTCTTCTATATATTAGAAAAATTTTTATTTTAATTAGCCATAGGCGCCTATTGGTTTTTAGCGAAAGTAAAGGTCAAGTATCTGGAATTCTGGACATAAAATCCTCCTGTGTAAAAAAGATTAGAAAAAAGTGCAGCGCACATATGACAGAAATTAAGCACACTTACATGCTCTGAAGAAGATACGCTACGCTTTTTGATTAAAAATTTGACTGAAAAGTCTGCAGACGAAGATAGATTTTGAGCTCTTAAAATATCTCTAACTGTAATGATAATCAGATTTAAAATATATGGAAGCAATTTTTTACGTTAATATTTCAAATTTCCCTTGCAAGATAGGTTCTAATTGTTACTCTAGGTTTTAAATTGTGCTAACGCACTGCGGCTATTTAGAGAGTTGAACCTGGCTAGCTAGTATCAAAGAGTTATTTTTTTATATATTTCTCCATAAGCTTTACAAGCCCCTTTTGGATTACTCAAATAACTTCATTCTGCTTGAAGAACTTTTATGTTGCTTTGCACTAAATTAATTTCACGTTCTATTTGTGTTAGCTATTTATTTAGTGAGTGGACATGTAATTTTACCTTAAATGACCCTATAATAAAAACATAGTTATTGAAATAATACAGAAGGTTCTTATGACAACCTCTGTATAGCTCTTAATTTTGCTGAACGCGCACGCGGATTTGCATTTATTTCTTCCGCACTTGCTTTAATCACTTTTTTGTTTAAAAGGGAGAATATCTTGGTAGGTCCTGGTTCACACAAATCTTTAAAAAGGGTTTTAACTATACGATCTTCTAGAGAATGAAAGGTAACTACAATTAATTTGCCGTTTTCACTTAAAATCTCAGATGCAGCTTTAATACCCTTTTCAAGCTCTCCTAGCTCATCATTTACCCATATTCTGATTGCCTGAAATGTTCTAGTTGCAGGGTCAATCTTGCTTTTTCCACGAAACACTACAGAACGTACAATATCCGCAAGTTCAAATGTAGTTTTGATAATTTTCTTCTTCCGCGCATTTACTATCGCTCTTGCGATTTTACGAGAATGACGCTCACCCCCATAATTATATATAGTGTTCGCAATCTCTTCTTCACGTAAAGCGTTAACAAACGTCGAAGCATTCATATGAGAATAGTTATCCATTCTCATGTTAAGTGGGCCATCACGTAGAAATGAGAATCCTCTATCTCCATTATCAAGCTGCATAGATGAAACTCCAACGTCGAAAACTATTCCATTGATACCTTTAATATTATTACTATCTAATAAAT